>PITA01034095.1:0-12160 GCA_004023965.1 Spilogale gracilis | reverse complement strand
CCTTATCTCATGACAAAGGACTCCGAATCCTGACTCGCCTGGTGGGGTGAGCACCGTGGGGCCTGCAAAGGTGGTCACCCGCCCACCATCTCCCAGCCACGGGGGCAGCGGCCAGGCCCTTTGGAAACCCGCCGCCAGGACAGGTGGCTTCATTTCCCAGAGGAGGTCCCAGCAGCGACGACGAGTGTTGGGGCTGTGTGAGGTAAAAAGAAGCAGAAATGTCTCAGTGTCTCGCCTTTCCTCTCCTCCCTTTCCTCCTTTAAACCAGGCTTTTAGGCGCTGGCCCTCAGCCTGCTGATTGCCTCGCTGCAAAGCTATTTAGAAACTTCCCATTCCATATGCTAATTAACAGTCTATGAATTTTAACTTCCACCCAGGGCCCAAGGAGCTGTAACATACCTTCAGTGGAGGCTCGTATTTGCCGGTCTAAGTCTGCGGTGTGTTTTTCTCCTTCCTGCTAATTTGGAAGTGCGGTAGGGATTTTAGGATTATCAGTGCCCCAGGCACCACTGACTCTGGGGAATCCTTTATCATGACCCCTCTGGATATTTCTAGCAAGTTCAAGGCAGATGGGGGCTCTGATTCACCCAACATAGCACCAGGGCAGGAAAGTCTGTGCTGGGCCCAGTTCCTACCCGCAAGAGCTTCCAGACTTGAAGAAGGCATTTCTGAGTAATAGTCATGTATTTAATCTTCACAACACCACCCCCATAAGTCAGGATCTTTTTATAGACAAGAACGCCAAGGTCCAGAGTGGTTGAGTCATTTGTCTAAGAACACACAGCCAGCCCGCTTTATGTCCTGGGCTCCTTTTTTCTAGTGAGTTTCTTTTTTTGGTCTTACTGATTTGGAGGAAGTCTTTAAATATGAAGAAAAGTGTCTCTTTGTGCTATGACTTCAAAATATTTTCTCCCTGTTTGTGGTGTGCATTTTGATTTTGTTTAATTTTCTCCCTTGTAGTTTTAAAAATTTATTTATGAGAATTTAACAGTCTTTCCTTTTATGGTGTTTGAGTTTGGGGTCATGCATATAGAAAAGGCTTTCCCCATTCTGAAATTATATACAAAAAGGCTGGGCTTTTTTTCTAACATTTTAGTCCAGTTTTTGTTTGTTTGTTGCCTAGAAATACTTGTTTCATTTGGAATTTGTCTTGATGTATAGGATGAACTGTGACATAGTCTCTACAACCAGGAAAAGGAAAGCTCAGTGTCTAAGAGTATCTGTGAATATCTAGCCCTTGGTGGTATTGGGGATTCTAGAAAACTATAAGGAGGATATTGATCAGGTTTGCAATTTCAACCTAGATAAAGCCCGCCCTAATTCCCAGACCCTTTGCCTCTCTGTAGCAACTGAGATTTGAGGGCTCCTTGGAACTGGAGGTCTAGGCACTCTTCGGTGCCATGCCTGGGACTACGGTGGGCAGTAGGGCACAAGCCAGCCCCGCCCTCATGGATCATGCAGACAGACAGACGGATAGACCCAGCGTGATGAGCCATCCAGAAGCCAGCCTGGGGCCATGTTGGCATGACTGACACAATGGTACCAAAAGAGATTGAGTCTTTCAGCCACCCTGGATGTGCCCACCCACCTGCACGCTGGACAGGCAAGCATGTGGACCCATCAGGTGCCCGGTCTGCCCCATGAACTGTGGGACTAGATGGTGTCGAGCTCCTTCCCCATGGGTGTGTTACAACTCCATTGCGGAGACGCCCCATGGGCACTTCTGACATCAGAGTGGCTTTTATCTTGTTTTTGCTTGTTCAACCTGAAGTATAAACGAGCGGAGAAGAACAACCTGAAAAGTTCCTTCGGATTCATTATAGGAGATGCGTTATTTGGAAAAATGTGTCACAGTGGGAAAGGTGGGGTGGGTGCAGGTGTCTCTGTGCCTGTCCCTCAAGGGGTTATCGCGGTGCCGGGGGGAGCGGGGAAGACTAGGGCTACCACGGACCCACCATGGCTAAGTAGCCTTGGGCTCGCCCATGGCCTTGGATGAACTCGACCGCAAATTTGGGGGCTGGGTTCCAGTTCCCGGCAGGCTGGAAAGTTCTACATCGGTGGCCTGTGAGGGGATAGGGAGGGACCCTTTATCTTGCCTGGTGTCTGATGGTGCCAGCCACCCAGCCAATGCGTCCTCCTGGTCCTGGCCGGCACACGAGGTCCAGGAAGCTCAAGGAACTTGAGTAACTTAGGATCCTCTAGGCTGCAGAGGGGTGGCGGGTGTCCTTCGAAAAACTTCTCATTTGCCGCCAGAGCCTTTTCCTACCCAGTCTTCTCCAGAAATCCTGGTCACAGGCCCTGGGCTCTCTCCAGGGTTGCACCCCACAGCCCAGCCCGCCTCTCCCTGCCCGGCGGCCCCGGGGCCATAGGCGCTACTCTGGCGCCCCCTAGTGGTGGATGAGCATCAGCGCCCTTCCCTCCTGCCGCTGGGGCTCCTGGCTCCACTCACCTCGCCCAGCTGGGGGTCCCTTGGTCTTCTCTTTCTCTCTGCTTCGCATTTGTAAAAGCCAGCCAACAAAACGCTTTTCAGCTTCCTCGGATGTTTTCTTTCTCTATTGAGGGTGACGGGTCCTTTTTCCTGGTTGGTCGGCAGTGTTTCTATATTATCTTATTTTCTTTCTCACATTGAAATTCTATAAGGAGGGGAAAGAGCCCCAGGGTCCATACATGAGCTGTGGCTTCACTGCAGCTCTTTCTCTGAGCCAGTGCTTTCTCATTCAGAAAATAGATTTAAGGGGCGCCTGGGTGGCTCAGTCATTAAGCGTCTGCCTTCCGCTCAGGTCATGATCCTGACTCCCTGCTCAGTGGGAAGCCTGCTTCTCCCTCTCTCACTCTCCCTGCTTGTGTTCCCTCTCTAGCTGTGTTTCTCTCTGTCAAATAAATAAGTGAAATCTAAAAAAAAGAAAAAAAGAAAAAAGAAAATAGATTTTATGTCGTCTTTGAGCACAATAACTGCAGAAGGATCTTAATACACAGGCGATCTCATGTTGTAAGATTAGTTGGGAATGTGGAGTACAGAGCCAGGATTCCATCTAATAAGATGACAGTTATGTTGGTTTTCATTAATATTATTTAATACAGTTGTTATTTATATGATGTAATGTAATAATATACAAAATATAAGATACAGTATATATATTAAAAATGTATTTCTTGGGGCACCTGGATGGCTCAGTCATTAAGAGTCTGCCTTCGGCTCAGGTCATGATGCTAGAGTCCTGGGATTGAGCCCTGCGTTGGACTCCATGCTCGGCAGGAAGCCTCATTCTCCCTCTTTCACTCCCCCTGCTTGTGTTCCCTCTCTCACCGTGTCTTTCTCTGTCAAATAAATAAATACAATCTTTTAAAAAAAAAGTATTCCTTGCAGAAAATTCACCAGAGAGCAAGAATGTCCACAGCAGCCCCAGACTAGAAGCAGCCCCAATGTCTGTCAGTGGTAGAGCGGGTGAAGTGCACCCCCAAACCCAGACAACGGCACAAAGGCCTCACAGTCACGCTTAGTGGAAGCCGTGAGATACAAATGATTTCATGCACATGTAATCCTAAAATGACCGTCATCTGTGGTGTGGAAGTTGGAAGAGCTGCTCTCGGCATCTGCGGGTGGGGGGACGGAGCCTGCTGGGGGCGCTGAAGCACTCTGTATTGATAGTCAATCAATACTTGATCTATATTCTTAAGCTCTACCATTAAAGTCAAGCCCTGTTATGGGTTGACTGTGTCCCCCACAAATTCATGTGTTAAACCCCTCATTTCCGGTATGATCATGTTAGGAGGTGGGGCCTCAGGGAGATGCTTAGGTCATGAGTGTGGGCTCCCCATGAATGGGATTCGTGCCCTTATAAAAGGGACCCCAGAGAGCTCCATTGCCCCTTCCCGTGTGAGGACACACCCAGAATCTGTGACCCGGAAGAGGATGGTCACCCTATGTCTTGCTGGCATCCTGAGCTTGGACTTTCAGCCTCCAGATCTGTGAGAAACAAGCTTCTGTTGTTCATAAGCCACCCAGTCAGAGGTATTATTATAGCAACCTGAATGGACAAAGCCATGGACTTTACACATTTTTTTGATGATATGCTTCAATAAAAAATTTTTTAAAAAGTAGCAAAGGAGGTAAGAGGAAATGCACCAACAAGTTAATAAGGTAGGGGCGCCTCTGTGGCTCAGTTGGTTAAGCATCTGCCTTTGGCTCAAGTCATGATCTCAGGGCTCTAGGATCGAGTCCTGCATCGGGCTCCTTGCTCAGGGGGGAGTCTGCTTCTCCCTCTACCTGCCACTCCCCTGCTTGCGTGAAAGCTCTTGCTCTTGCTTTCTCTCTCTGACAAATAAATCAATAAAATCTTAAAAAAAAAAAAAAAAAGAAACCAAGTTACTAAGGTAGTTTCTTCTGGACAGTGGGATTGTGGGTAATTTTCCCTTCCTTTTATGCGTTAACTGTGCTTTAAATATTTATAATCAGGAAAATCACTTTTAAAAAATGTTACATAGCTCAGGGCTTGTAATGAGTCAGTGCACATAACATGTCCACGTGCTTTGTAAAATGCAACGTGTTCTGAAAACTGTCAGATTCGATGTGTTCCGGAAGGTTCTCTGTGTGTACGTGGCAGAAGGATGGTGGGTGGGCCTCATGGGCGTGTTGCATTTTGCTCTGTGGAGTGTGATATCCCTCTCACAACTTAGATGTTTCTCAGGGGACAGTGAGGGGCCCTTGGTGCCCTGAGGGGGGAGGGAACTGGGCACTGGGAGCTTCTCCGTTCCAGCCTTCCTTCTGTTCACCGCCTGAATGACCTTGGGCACTTGAGTGACCTTGGGCAGTCTCCCCATCTGAGGGATGTTCATGTGGGGACACCCAAGGCTCCAAGCCCCTCGTCCCTTCCAACTTTAATGCTGATGACGGGCATCCTGGAAGGTGAATCAAGATCGACTCTCACCAGGCCTATTCCAGTGCTCAGACCAAGAGGGTGGGCCTGCAGAAGGGTCTTGCCTGAGGTCCCAAGAGCCCTGGGGATGAGGGTCCCCCTCAGCTCTCTGGTGATCTGAGAGATGAAGAGGTAGAGCACTGGCTCTGTAGTCAGGCAGAGCCAGGCATGGCTCATAGCTCACCACTTACAGCCGTGGGGTCCGGCCTGACCCGCAGTCTCCTCGTCTGTGAAATGGCGATGGCCATACCCTCTTGCCCGGGGTGGATGAGGAGGGAATGAGTTCTCACTTGTCTTCTGGCCCCTGTGGGCACTCAGCCACACAAGGGACTCCCCTTCCTGCCCAGGCTTTTCTGGGTCTCACTGAGGTTCAGAGGCTGCAGAGGGTGACGTTTCCATCTACCCACCAGCACTCGGTAGGTGCTCAATGAATGCTTGCTGAATGTGCCCAGAACCAAAAGGCAGGGGTGCAAAGAGCGGAGCTGTCTGATGCCTGCTCTGTCTTGGGGGTGCTGAAGGAGAGGCTGAGGAAGCAGGAAGGGGAGTCCCCTGGCACAGAGCAGCCGCACGTCCTGGAGACTATCCTGAGCTTCCCTCGGGCCCCTTGGTAAGTCCAACAGGAAACCAGCTACTCCCAGAGCTCTCTCGGGAGGGACCCCGGAGCTCAGCGTCCCCTTCAGCCCTGAGGAGCCCAGTGGATTCGGGGTACTTCCCACGGGCTCCCTTCTGGGGCTGGTGGGCATGGCTGGGCCTGGCCTGACCTTGCCCCGGGTCCCAGGGAGGGCCCTTGTTCCTGCAGGTGACAGACCTCCCGCGTGCCTGCATCTCCAAATGCATCATCTCCTTGCATCCCCACAGTGACCCTGGCGGGCCCTGGGCACCCCCTTTGACGGAGGCAGACATGGAGACCCAGAGAGGTGAAATAACTTGCAGCTCAGAGACACAGCTCAGATTGGAACCCTGTCCCTCCAGAGTCCGTGCCCCCCAGCTCCCGGCTCCTAGCAAAACTCGGCTGATGGAAATGGCTTTGCTGGGGACAGACCTTGCTTCCCGAGACACCCGCCTGGCTGATGGACTCCTCGGGGGCCGGGTATCACCCCTCTCGGCGGATGGCAGAATGACTTTGGTGGGCCCCTTTCCTCATAGTAACAAAGTCTGAAATGCTCCTTCACAACGGCACCGGTATGAAGAAAAAGGTCAGCCAGGCTGGATGATACTCTGTTTTGGACTTCTGATTTTAAAAGAAATGAAGATCTTGTCATGGCTCGCTGGAGAGTAGGTGGGCTCTGGGCGCTGAGCCCGCGGTGCTGATGGAGAAGTCGGCTGGGCCCATCAGGCGCCCTGCTGGAGGCGGCAGGACCCAGGACGGAGCCCCTGTGCATGGCAGGTGAGGGCTCATGTGGTCCTTACCTTCCCCCAGCTCTCTCTCATGCAGCTGCACCCCACCCCCCATGCCTTGTGGCCAAGCAAAGAAGCTCTGAAAATTGGAGGGAGGACTGCCCTAGGGGGTCTCGCGTCCTGCCAGTGTCCTCCAGACACCAGCTCTGTGCTCTCTCGGCAACCCCCCACCCCCCAGCCTACAAGCCGCCAGCTCCGTGCGCCTTCACAGAGTGGTACCCTCGGGCACCAAGGCTTGGATGTGAGACCCAGGAAGCCAGCACTCTGCCCTTGGGGCCCGTGGGCTCAGAGGCGAGCGAGAGGGGGATGGGTGAGCTGGAGCAGTCACGGAAGGCTTCTTGGTGCAGCTGGACATCCGCGAGGCAGACAGCCACAACTGTCGTGATGGTGGCCGGGCGCTCCCTGAGCTTGCTTTCACCACCGTGGGGATCGGGCATGAGGCTGTCATGGAGAAAGGCTCTTCACTCTAAGCATGTGCCCAAAGCCGAGAGGCTACCCAGCTGGGTCATGAGGTCCTGCCGTGGCAGCTCACCAGGGCCCCTGCACACGGACGCCCCTGACCTTGCCTGTGCATGAGAACTGCCTGGGAAGGTTTTATAAATCTATACATTTTATAAAAAATTATACATTTATAAATCCAGATGCCCGGGCCCCACTCCAAATCAATCAAACGGGATGTTACGATGGGACTTACCCCGCAGTTTTAAAGCTAAGGAGGGAATTCCTGCATCAGACCGGAGTCTGAGTCTGGCAGTGGGCGATCTTGTAATCTGAGGGGGGTCAGCCTATCACATATCAATCATCGATCAGATATCAGGAGCCATGTGGGCCCCTGTCTGGGGTCCACGGGCCACGCTGAGCTATCCCCTCCGGCCATCCCTTTTTCTTGTCCCCCCACCAGTTGGTTCACCTGAAGTGTGCCTTCCTTCCCTCCCTCGGTCCCATGTTCCCTACCCCCTGGATTTTGTCTCTGAATGAGACTGCTCCCCACCCCGGAGGCCTGCGGGGGCTTATTGTGTGTGAGTGCTCTGAGGTTTCCCGCTGAGCTTGGGAGCTGCTGTGCCCAAAACACAGGGAGGGAGGCTAGCCATCCTACAGAAGCGTTGGCTGTATCTGACGGCAAGGGGGCCAGCACCGATTCTTTCTGGGGGCTTATGGCTTGGGGTTCTGCTGGGCTCCGTGTGCATGTGTGTGTGTGTGTGTGTGTGTGTGTGTGTGTGTGTATGTGTGTGTATGCATGGAGCCCGAGGGCTGTGTGCATGTGTGGCGAGTGCTGGTGTGACCATGCATGAGTGCTCGGTTCTTGCCGGGGTGGGTGTGCCCATGCCCGCTGGGGCATCTGGAAGGCAGAACTGTGCACCTACGTGTCCACGGCTTCCACACAGCAGGGGCCCCAAATAGCAGGTGAATGAATTGTTCATTCACAAACTGATAGATGCATGCATGGAAAATAAAAAAATAAAAAAAGTTGTAATCAGACATATTCAGAGAGAATCTCCTTTATTTTTAGCACACACACGTTTACTTGCATTTCAAAAAATATAAACTTTTCTTTTAAATTTTGCATGGGGTGCATGGGCTTTTTGGTGCTTAGGAGCTCTTTAAAGTCATTTCAGACCTTGGCACACACAAGGATAGGTGCTGGTGGATTCTCGCTTTTCTGCCTACAGAGAAGAAATCTTTGGTAACTCAGCTACCATCTCTTAACAGCAAGTGTAAAAGGCAAGAACGAAGTTACACAGAATGTGGGAAAAGATTCTGAAGCTAAGTTTGTGCTTCTGAATGCCTCAGAGTGAAGCCTGTGTGCCTCTTGTTTTGCAGTCTTATTCATGCACTAGTCCAAACACAGAGACGGATGAGTACATATGCACCTGCAAGCATGAATACAACTAGGGTAGTGCCGTAAGCTGGAAAATTATTCCCGCAGATAATGACCATTACAGTTGGTAATAAAGGTGGAGGGCAAGTGTTGGATTAAGGGGATAATCACAGGTGTTCAGGGCATCGGCAATTCCCCCTCCTCTGGCTGTCAGGGACCGTGCCCCTTAGTGCCCCCTGCTGATCGGTTCTACCTCCCGCAGGCAGATTTGGGGCAGGGGAGGGGAGAGCTCTCCCTCAAAGTATGTACTGACAAAAGTGAGATCCTGGGAGCCATCCCAGCCACCTGGCAGAGAAAGACCCTTGCCTTTCCCAAAGTCACCGGGCCAGTGCGCAGTGAATCTAAGACTAGGTGTCCTCTCCAGACCTGGGCGTGCTCAGCCCACAGCCCCTACCACCTCTCCCTGCATCCTGCCTCTCCTGAGCTCATACAGCCCTCGATGTCTACTGCTTCTGTTTAGTGAACATCTCAGAAGGTCTCTGTTGGAGGGAAACACCCCCCCCCCATGCCAAGGGTCAGCAAACGTTTTCAGTAAAGAGTCAGATAACTTTTTAAGTAACTTTTTAAGGCTTTTCGGCTAGACAAGACTCTGTTTTGATTACCTGACGCTCACTGTAGTGTGAAAGCAGCGCAGACAATACATAATAGAATGAGTGTGGCTGAGCTCCAATGATACCGTTTACAAAATTGTTGAGCTGGACCTGGCCCCTGGCCCTTCCCCGTGTTGGCTCCCGGAAGCAGACATCTGCCCTCTGCTTTCCCAGTGTATCCATTGGTGAGACAAGTCTGCCTTCTGGGAGCTACCCTTGCTCCACTTCTAAATGCACAGAGTAAGTGGTGTTGACCATTAGCTGCCCAATGGCTTAATTATCATGTTCTGCCTTCCTTTCTACCGCTCACATGCTAGTTGGTTTAAAATGGACACCTGACCCAGTGGGTGCCAGTGAGAGTAGGAGTCTCTGTTCAGCTCATGGGGAAAAAGACAATCCCACTTCCCCTGAGACTGTGAGGTCTAGCACTGGTGCAGCCAGCTTGCCTCTGGGAGAGAAAGCAGCTCAGGGCACTGTGGACCCTGAGATGGAAAGCCAGAGAAATGATGGAGGATGCCTTGCTCCTGGTGATGTCGTTTGAGCCCTTGGATCAAGCCATACCTGAAGCTTGAACCATCTTTGGACTTTTCCACTGTGTGAGCCAATAAATTACCCTTATGTTTTAAGCCATTTGACCTAGGTTTCCTATTACTCACAGTCTAACCCCCTCGCTGCTATATCATTCTATGGTCTCTTGGGGCTGACATAGGCCAGCCCCTTGCATGATGAGGGGGCTTCCATAGACTTGAGACCCTTTGGAGTTGCCTCTGAGATGCCACCTACTGCCTCTGAGCCTCTGACACATTCTACTTTCCAGGGCAGCCTGAGCTCAGACCTCTCTTGGGCCCCAGGACCCTGTGCCAAGCTTCTGGCTTTTGCCTCCAACCAGGATCAATTTCGCTATAATAGTTGGGAAGGCTGGACTCTCCAGGCTGTGAACTCTAAAATGTTCTGTAACGGAAACATCTGGGCCCTCTGCTGGCCCCAGGGTGCACGGCCCTCAGACAGCCATAAGTCACCACAGCACATCAAGGGGTTTATTGTGGTTATGAATTATGGATATGGCCCTGGCTGTGCGCTTTTCATTATTTTTTTCCTGTTGCAATTAAGCCACAAATCATCCTTGAGAAATAGGAGGGTGACCGAATTAGTCGGGATTCGTCGGTAATAGGCTGACCCTGGAAAATTCATCCAGGAGGGGGTCAGATGTTAGCCAGGTCCCAGGAGCCTGGGCTGGGCGACGAACAGCATCTCCCCATCCGGGCTTCTGGCTAATGGACTTTATGCATTTGAGAGACTCGAGCTGCCCAGCCACACATTTAACCAACTTGCTGCCTTCGTCCGGCCTCAGCCAGGAAGTGGGGAGACTCCGCAGATGAGGCAGGAGGCTGGATCAGTCCTGCCACTTGCCAGGTGGCCCTCAGACTGAAGACCAGCTTTCTGATCCCCTAAGTGATTGAGGGCAAGAGTGAACGGGACCCTCCCAAGTTCTAAGCCACGGGATGAGTTTACTTCTTTTATCTTTGTTGTTGTTTTCTTTTGTTTTTTACCCTGCCGAGTGTACGAGTCCTTACCTTTTTAAAAATTAGCTTTTTATTGAAATATAACATACATCTAGAGAAAGTGCACAGCTTGATGAATTTTCGGTGTGTGCAGGAAGGCACCCAGATCAAGGTAGGGATTTGCTACTCCAAAGAGTGAGTCAGGTTTTTGGCCCTTGAGAAGCTCGCAGTCAGCCAAAGGAAAGAAGGCACAGATATCGCACAATAATATTAACCGAAACAAGATCAAGATCCCAGCCCATGGCTCCTGAGGCAGGACACCGCCCGCTGTCGTACCTGCGGCGGCTGTCCGTTGGGACCCGCCTCCCTCCGGGTGCCTGCAGACAGCTGGGTGGGCCAGGAAACCTAGTTTCTGGGTAAAATATTTCCCTGTTGGCCAGAGACTCTCCAAAACTTTCTTTCCATGTAGAACACTGATCGTGACGAGTGACATTTGAGATGGGGGCCACAGAGCAGTGGCTGCCCTCAGGGGACATGCTGGACCAGCTCGTTTTCCTGATGAGAAGCTGAGATCTTTAGGGTTGATTACTAACCCAAAGGAAGCAAGCATATTCCTCCTGACGTGAGGCCGGGTTCTGCTCTCGGGCTGAAGATGTTCGTGCTCACTATAATGCTAGGTGGCAAGAAAGCTGACAATTAAGAGCGATGAGTGACTCGTGTCTTTTAGAGATGGCCACCATCAGTAAGATACCTGTTCTTCTCTAGCAGCCCCCAAACCCTGGGGACAATGTCTGATGCACCTCTCTGTGTCCCTCCTGGCCCCGTCCCCAAGACCGAGGCAGGGATCAGTCCCTGAGCCGTGGCTTCCGTCTGTTCCCTTGTCTCCACTCTCACAGCCACTGCTTGGTTCGAGGCCCTGTCATCTGGATGCCGCAGTGGCTGAGGGGCCCCTCGGCTTCCAACCTTGCCCCGACACTTGTCCTCCATGTCTCCTCCATGCTACCGCGAGCGAGATCTTTCCAAAGCACAAATCTGACCTTGACTGCCCTTCTCCACTTCCGAGCCCCGCACCTTTCACCGACCCTCTGTTGTTTGCAACCGCACTTTTCGGGAAAGGCAGCGCATTTGTCGGAACATGCCCTGACCCCAAATGCCGGGGCGTCTGCTTCTGAGTCTTAGCTCCACCACCAGCTGCCAGTGCATCACTGAGAGAGTTACTCAACCTCTCTGTGCCTCGGCTGGTTCATTGATAAGAGTAATAAAAATGGCTAATAACAGCACTTACCTCATAGGGTGGTGGTGGACACTAAGCAAGCCCCGACATTGCTTAGGACCGTGTGTCCCAGACACACATATATGCCGTATTAATAGCTCACCCCCAAACCTAGCATCTCAGCATGGTCCTTATTGTATTCTATCTGTCACAATTCTGGGCATTGATGGGGCTCGGCTGGCTGTTCTCACTTAGGTGCCTCTTGTGGTTTTGGTTCGATGGGAGCTGGGGCTGGAATCACCTCTAGCCTTCCTTCCTCACCTGTCTGGAAGATGAGACCAGCTCTCACTGACATTGGCACGAGGCTGATTGGTGGGTTCAAGGTCATGTGGTTGTGCCTGGCTTCCAGGGACGCCAGGGAACAGTGTCGCTGGCTTTTTCCTTGGGAAGGCTAGCACTTCTAAGAGGGGCCTTCTTTTTTTTTTTAATTTATTTTATTTTTTTCAGTGTTCCAAGATTCATTGTTTATGCCCCACACCCAGTGCTCCATGCAATACGTGCCCCCAGTACCCACCACCAGGCTCTCCCATCCCCCCACCCCCTCCCTCCAAGACCCTCAGTTTGTTTCTGCGTCTAAAGTCTCTCATGTTTTATTTCTGTCC
>PITA01034094.1:0-12015 GCA_004023965.1 Spilogale gracilis | reverse complement strand
CCTGGCATGGGACCCTGAAGTGGCCTGATAACTGACTCTATCACCCCTCAGGCACAATCCAGGAGCCACTGGAGAACCCATATTTAGACAATCACCTACATATGACAGAGCTTTGTCATGTAACAGAGAAGTTCCATCACATTGTTGGAGAAAAAAATCCAAGTGTGGATGCATTGAATAGGTTAAATATAACAGTTTAACTTTACCTACAGCACACACATTCACATTTTTATAAAAATATTCTCTAAGGAGCTGTGCATACAAAAATGTTTAAGCTGTCTCTGAGCCCAAGCAAGAGGATATATAGTCCTTTCATCACACTTCAGCTTGTTCCATTCTCATGTTGTTTACACATATTGTACATTATCCAGATTATCTTCCCCACATTACTAAGTGGAAATATTTTCTACGGGAGTAAAATCTTATGAATGAGGTTTGCATGAGGCAACAATCACTAATCCTTTCTGGTGACCTCCCATAACTGGCCTTCCCATTCATTTCCACATCTTTTGTCTTTAGCAGAAGGTGGTATTTAAGGAGATGGCTTGGATGATTTGGGGGAGTTATTCAGTTTTCCTAGGCTGTCCCATGTATACCAAAGTTATACATTTAGTAAACTACTGTTTCTTTAACTCCTCTTAATCTGTCTTTTATTGCAGAGATCTCAGCTAAGAACCCAGAAGGATAGAGGAAAATTGCTTTTCCTTCCCCATAATATCCAGGATACTCAAGTAGACAACAATTTCCTTCCCAGGTCCTTTCCTGGGGGACACTAACCTCTTGTTCTTCTCTACTTCTTTGGTCAGGAAGGAATGACCACTTTCACTCAATCAAGCCCCAAATGCTGCTTATCCTCAAAGGTTAAGACAAAGCCTCACTCTTGAAGGATGTTTCCCTGAGCCCATGAGTCCTTGTGTCTTTTCCTTACTCTGAGCTCCAGAGCACTAACCAGTGTTCTGTTAGGCCTTATTCCCTTGCTTGGCCTTGGTCTTTGTTGTATCCCATTCTGGAACCTTCCCATGAGATCAAAGTTGATAAGTGTGATGTGCTTACTTATCCCATCTAAATGAGAATATCTCATTCTCTGGACCAGGAAGAGGCACAGGTATGAATACATTGTAGGGAATTTATAATCTCCTCATCCAACAGAAGTTATATTTTTCACATTGATCTTCAAGATATTAATGGTAGAAACTCAATATAGTCTAGGGGAACAGTATGGGCTGGAAAGCCTGCTTGGAATGAGCAGACATCTCAGAATATGAATACTATTACCCAGGTAAAACTACAAGGCAGAAAGCAGATGGGAGTAAGAGGATATAGAGACTGCAGAAGGAGGAATCATTCTGGAAGCTCAGAGTGTCCACCCTGAGGGCAGGAATGCCTTGTCTCATGCCTTGTCTAATGCTGGGTTGGGGGGTTTCTTTCCATTAGATAGTGATGTAGAGATCATGGTCTTGGGTCTTGCTGAGGAAGTTTGGCTTTGCATAAGTATACAGTTCAGAGACTGCCATGAGTTCACCGTATCCTGCTTTCTGTTAACATTGGACATCCAGCTAGACTGTATTTCCAAGTCTTCTTTGCAAATAAGGGGACCCTATGACTACATTAGGGTGAATGGAATGTGGGTGGAAACTGAGCTCCATTTCTAGGCTTGGCCATTAAAAGCCTTCTGTAGGAGCCTCCATGCTGCCCATTCTTCTCCCATCTGCTGGCTGGATGCAGTAGAGTCCCTAGGAGATGATAGAGTTATAAATAGAAGTATTTAGGGTCCTTGAATCATGCATGGTATGGGGGTCATTCACCAGCCACTCACAGTGAAATGCATTGTGAATGAGAATAAACTTTTACTCTGTTTACTGAGATTTTTATAATCTCTGCATTTTTTGCTACAGGTGTGAATCTATTGACAAATATATAAGTCCAATAGGGAAGGAAGAGTTGAATGGAAACAACTGTTGGTGATCCTAAAGACAGAGGGGAACCACAGGAATGAAGTATTAAACAAGACAGAGCCCTCAAGTTGGTTATCAGTTTATTTTGCAGAGATGTGAGATTCTCAGGATAGGGACATCAAGGGAATAGTGGAAGAGTCCTCAGCCAGGCAGGTGAATAATCCAACAGGGATTCAGGGAGCACTCTTCTTAGACAACACACTCATCTCTAGCCCACACCAGTGGTGTTCCAGCTACAATCTAAGGGTTTAACATGGATTTAAAGGGTTCTCTGGAAAAGACAAGTCAAGTGGTTAAAATCAGGGAGCCTTGAGGACATCCATTCCCAAACTTAATAGCACTTCGGACCCTGTTAATAGGAATAGAATTTTTTTTTCTATACTAAGTTTGGGAGTTACCCATGTTAAGCAATTTCTCTGAAGAGATTTGCCAGTTGGGCAGATAGGTGAAGACAGTGTCTCTTTGGGCCTGCCTGAGACAAGGGGGCAATGGAGACACTAGACCAAGGAGGCAATAGTCAATTCCTTGGACAAAGTAGGGATGAACAAACTGACAGGTGACCCTTTGGGGCAACTGAATGAAAATAAAGGAAGAAAAGTGGAGCCCCCCCCCATTGGTGTCTTGGGGTTTTGCCTTGAATGACAGCTAGGTATGGAGATAAGAGGACATTGTCTTGTGCTGCTTTTTTCTTTGACCAGAATTTGGGTATATCTATTCCTTGTCACAACTTCTGAATGAGGATGGCCTGTAGTAAGGAAGTACGTTCATGTGCGACCTTCCCACTCTAGCCAACTCACCTATTGTCCAAACAGATATTTCCACAGAAGGTCCAGCAGCATGTATGATTGGTAGATGAACAGTCCTGTAATTTAGTGCACCTCTTCTCACAATACTTTAATGGAGGCTGTACCCAGCACTGCTCAGTGACCTTTCCTTCAGCTAGAACTGAAATGGTAGATGGTAGATGATGATGGGTGGTAGATCCATCCACCCATGACTTAGAGAAGAAACCCTTCTCAAGCTTAACAATCCCTGAGCTCTGAAACCTGAGCTCAGAGTCACAAACAAAACATTTCTCTGCATTTTAAGAAAATCCTTTCCTTGAATTCTAGCTGTGTCTTTTCACAGGAAACCCTTCTCCTCCCTCTTTCTATATGTCCCCACAACACTGCAGGACTTTGGGCCCTCCCCCAGCTCCCTGAAGATAGGACTCAGGGACAACCTCACCATCTATGGCTCTATCCCATCTAGTCTATTTCTTTTCTTTTTTTAAGATTTTTTATTTATCTGACAGAGAGAAACACAGCCAGAGAGGAAACACAAGCAGGGGGAGTGAGAGAGGGAGAAGCAGGCCTCCTGCCGAGCAGGGAGCCTGATGTGGGACTCGATCCCAAGTCTCCAGGATCATGACCTGAGCTGAAGGCAGTCGCCCAACCAACTGAGCCACCCAGGCGCTCCCAACCACCTACTCTATTTCACTGGACTTGGGATTTCAGGGATGACAATATTGTCTAGCTCCACTTTCTATACCCAATTTACAGAATGGAAAATTGAGCTGGGAGAGAAAAGAAAGCTATTTTTCTCCTTGTCTATTTGCTCCCATGCTCATACCACTAAGCATTCAGCCTCTCCCCCAAATTCCATCTCTTTTACTGACCCACACCCTTTCTTCATTATCCCAGTTTTATCATCTGACCCCAAATTTTGATTCCTAAGGATCCCTTTATTTTTATTATTGTGTTATGTTAGTCACAATACAGTACATCATGGTTTTTGATGTAGTGTTCCATGATTCATTGTTTGCATATATAAAACCCAGTTCTCCATGCAATCCATGCCCTCCTTAATACCCATCATCAGGCTCACCCAATCTGTCCACCCCCTCCCTTCTAAAACTCTCCATTCATTTCCCAGAGTTCATAGCTCATAGTCTCTCATAGTTCGTCTCCCACTCCGATTTCTCCCCCTTCATTTTTCCCTTCTCCTCATGTCCTCCATGCTATTCCTTATGTTCCACAAATGCTCCTACTTCTTCTTTTCACCCTCTGGCACCTAACAATATATCCAACTAGCCATTGTCTTCCCCAGGCTATTTCCCCATCTCAAATTACATGCCACTTCCTTTCCAAAATTATTTCTTTTGAAAATGCAATGCCCTTATTTCACCACATCTACCAACCATATGGTAATTGGCTTTCTCTGTTTGATTTATTTCACTTAGTCTCCTCCAGTCCCACCCAAGTTGATGCCCTATTTTGTCTTTTTCATTTTTTCATATTCTAAAAAATTCTTCCCTTCCAAGTAAATAATACTGCCCTTTTTTATTCATCAAAGGCACAGAGATCTGAAAATGTGGGCTCAGAGGAAAGCTCTGTGTTAGTGTTTTGTCTGCCTAAGGTAGTCTAACATTGGAAAATATCATTTCTTGCTAGCTTATGGGATGGACTTATAAACTAAGCTATGTTCCCTTTCCTTGTACTCATTATCACTTTCAGCTCACACTGGGAGCAGGAATGGCACCAAGTTGGGAATATCCAACCTAAATCTTTCTTGGATGTCTCTGCTTTAAGGAGGGTTGTGATCTGGGAAAGGTGGTCCCTTCTCAGACCTGGGCAGAAACCGCCCCCCCCCAACCAGTTGTCATAGTACCTACCAAAAGTCTTGTTCTTGAGGCCTCCCAGCACAGGCAGAAGCATCACATTCCCATAGATGAGCATGATGAGTAGGAGAACCCAAGGCTTCATTGTCAACTCTCTGTGTTTGGGTTAGGCTTTGTCAGAAGGAAGTCTTCTCCCAATGCCACTAGAGATAGAACAGAAATTAAGGAGGCTAATATCACAATGAGAGAGAAAGTGCTTGTGAATTGTGGGTTATTCTTGCTCCTACTTCTTCTTTTCAACCCCTGGCATCTAACAACATATCCAGCTAGCCATTGTCTTCCCCAGGTATTTTCCCATCTCAAAGTACATGCCACTTCCTTTCCAAAATCATTTCTTTTGAAAATGCATTGCCTTTTTCTGATTAAAAAGCAATAAATCTGGCCCTTATTTCACTACATCTGTATCTTTGGGGTAAATACCCAGTAATGCAATTGCAGGGTCATAGGGTAGCTCTATTTTTAATTTTTTCAGGAACCTCCACACTGTTTTCAAAAGTGGCTGCACCAACTTGCATTCCCACCAAAAGTGTAAGAGGGTTCCCCTTTCTCTACAGCCTCTCCAACACTTGTTATTTCCTGTCTTGTTAATTTTGGCCATTATACCTGGTGCAAAGTGGTATCTCAATGTGGTTTTGATTTGGATTTCCCTGATGACTAATGATGAGGAACATTTTTTTATGTGTCCATTAACCATTTCTATGTCTTCTATGGAGAAGTCTGTTCATGTCTTCTGCCCATTTTTTGATGTGATGATCTTTATTTTGGTTGTTGAGTGTGAGAAGTTCTTTATAGATCTTGGATATCAGCCCTTTGTCTATAGTGTCCTTTGCAAATATTTTCTTCCTTTTCGTGGGTTGTCTCTTTATTTTGTTGACCTGTTTCCTTTGCTGTGCAGAACTTTTTTACCTTGAAGAAGTCTCAAAGGTTCATTTTCGCTTTTGTTTCCCTTGCCTTTCGAGACATGTCTTTTTTTTTAATATTTTATTTATTTGACAGAGAGAAACACAGCCAGAGAGGGAACACAAGCAGGAGGAGTGAGAGAGGGAGAAGCAGGCTTCCTGTAGAGCAGGGAGCCCAATATGAGACTCGATCCCGGGTCTCTGGGATCATGACCTGAGCCGAAGGCAGTCGCTTAACCAACTGAGCCACCCAGGTGCCCTGAAGACATATCTTGAAAGAAGTTGCTGTGGCCAATGTTGAAGGGGTTATTGTCTATTCTCCTCTAGGATTTTGGTTGATTCCTGTCTCACGTTGAGGTCTTTCATCCATTTGAGTTTATCTTTGTGTATGGTGTAAAAGAATGGTCGAGCTTCATTCTTATGTACATAGCTGTCCAATTTTCCCAGCACCATTTATTGAAGAGACTGTTTTTTCCCCACTGGATTTTTTTTTCTGCATTGTCAAAGATTATTTTACCATGGAGGTGAGGGTCTATATCTGGACTCTCTACTCTGTTCCATTGGTTTATGTGTCTGTTTTTGTACCAGTACCATGCTGTCTTGGTGATCACAGCTTTGTAATAGCTTGAAATCAGGTAACATAATGCCCCCAGCTTTGTTTTTATTTTTCAACATTTCCTTGGTGATCTGGGGTCTTTTCTGGTTCCATATAAATTTTAGGATTGTTTGTTCCAGCACTTTGAAAAATGCTGGTGGAATTTTGATTGAGATGGCAGCGAAAGTATAGATTGCTCTAGGCAGTATAGACATTTTAACAATGTTTATTCTTCCAATCCATGAGTATGGAATGCTCTTTCATCTTTCTGTGTCTTCTTCAGTTTCTTTCATGAGTGGTCTATAGTTCCTTGAGTACACACCTTTTACCTCTTTAGTTAGATTTATTCCAAGGTATCTTATGGTTTTTGGTGTTAGAGTAAATGGAATTAATTTCTAATTTCCTTTTCTATATTTTCATTGTTAGTGTGTAAGAAAGCAAATTATTTCTGTGCATTGATGTTGTACCAGCCACATTACTGAATTGCTATATAAGTTCTAGTAGTTTGGGATATGGAGTCTTTTGGGTTTTCTGTATAAAGTATCATGTCATCTGTGAAGAGAGAGAGTTTGACTTTTTCTTTGCCAACGTTCATAGCAGCAATGGCCACAATCACCAAACTATGGAAAGAACCAAGGTGCCCTTCAAAAGATAAATGGATAAAGAAGCTATGGACCATATATACAAGTTTAAATGGCAAAAATTGACAAGGCAAGAAACAACAAAGAAGTTATGGAGAAAGGGGAAGTTGTGGAGAAGTTGTAGAGAAAGAGGAAACTCTTTTACATTGTTGGTGGGAATGCAAGTGGGTACAACGAGTAAGTAGTGTAAGTATTGGACTTACAGTCAGGAATATTTGTACCTGGTTTCATGTCTGCCCCTTTTACCTGTGGAACATCAGGCAGTTATGTCACCTGTGTGTCAAGTTTCTTATTGGAACACCAGATATAATAATCTCTATCTCACAGGAATAGTGTTGACTCCTCCTGGGCAGGGAATTCATCCAAGCAAGCCACAAATTAAAGCTTGTGCCTCCAGACCCTTACCCACACTTACCTCTCAAGGTGTTGAGTTGAGTGTCTGCAGTAACTGGTTGACAGCTCTTTTATGTGGCCTCTTTTTACTTGGGGAGGGGGGGAGGAGGTTGTGTCCTGGAACCAGGAGCAGAGGAGCATAAAAACAAAGTTCAAAGTCCTAGAACTTAATGGTGATTTGGGTTGTGGCAGATCTCTAAGTTCTGCCCAGGAACTTCATGTTGGTCATATCACAGACTCTTTCCTTTGATACTCTTCCATTCCAGAGTATAGGATTTTTCTTTGATATGAGCAGTCTGTCCTCCTAACTAGGAGGAACACTGTGTATCTTATCACTGTCCTGGCCATCCAGAAAAGAGCCAAGTCTTGAGTCTTCTATCTGATGCATCTGAGTCTATCCATAGGTGGGGAGTGAAGGGTATTTTGTATGTCTATTTGCTTTGGACTTGCTTTTTGCTAATAAGGTCCCACCCAATACCTTCTCTGTATTGATTCTCTTTCACTAATTAAAGCATAACCCCATCTCCCACCAAATCCCCTGGGGGTTTTTTGTAGATAAAAAAAAGACTGAATGGGAAGGACTTTAGGAAAGACAGATGACCACCTAGCAACTGAGAGAAGTGAAGTGATCGAATCTAACACCAACAACTTGGTAAAAGTTTGTGCATTGAGGGCAGGGGAGAATTTCCCACCAAATATCAGAGAGGAACTACCATACCCATATTTTGGAGCTTTTTAGAAAAAAAAAGAGTCAAGTTGGCAAGAGCCAGAGCCCTTCTTCCAAACTCTATGTTGAGGAATATTTCATACACTGACTGGAGACATTGATGTACAGTGATTTTTTTTCCCCATCAGGTGCACTGAGCAGTGGGAAATGTATGTCAGGATTCTGGGTACTTGGCTGAGGAGAGTGGAAAGACAAAGGGTACCAAGGTGTGGGAGCAAACGGAAGGGAACTTTGATGGGGGATGCAAATTGCACCACACCTAAAATAATTGAATTGTGGATTCCCAAATCCTTGCTTTCTATGGCTGGAAAACGATGTTCCTTGCAGGGCAATCACAGCCCTGAATTGCATCTGGCCCAGATGTTGGGGTTCCTTAGTGGTCTGTTTGAGGAGCACAGTCACTGAGAGTGCCAAGGAGGTTCCTCCCCAGATCCTGCCACACTTGGTTCTGGATCATTCAGACGTGTCTTCCATAAAGCTATGTAGAATTTAGGAAAAGAGCAGGCTCCCGCTCTCATTCTCACTATGTGTATATTTTATACACACACTTATACATACAGATATTACACATGTATATGCACACATGCATATATACATATAAACATATATATACACATATAAACAGATATACATATATACATACATGTACTTGTATGGGTATGGAGTTATGTATACATATATACACATTAGTAGGTATATAGACATTGTGCTATACATATTATTATATATGATTATATATATACATATACACACATATATTACACATATATATAAAACCTACTCTTGTATTTTTGACTGGTAATGTACCCATGTGTTCTTCTAAAACTGTAAGGTTGTGTTGTTGGTTTCTGCTCTCATAATCCCCATTCCTGAGCTCTCCGGAAATCCTAGTGATGGCTTACTCCACAGGTATTTGCATATTTTAATTAAGACATAATTGACATATAACATTATATTAGTTTCAGATATACAACATAGTGATTTTAATGAAATCAAATCACAATAAATTTAGCTAGCATTCATCACCACAGGATTACACTTTTTTTTTACCTGTGATGAGAGATTTTTTAAAGAAAAGACTTTAAAAAGGGAGCCAGAAAGAGCATTAGTAGGGGGACTGAGGAGGGGCAGAGGAACAAGCAGTCTCCCCAGTCAGCAGGGAGCCCGACCTGGGGATCGATCTCAGGATGCTAAGGTCATGACTTGAGCTGAAGTCAGATGCTTCACCAACTGAGCCACCCAGGCACCCAAGTGATGAGAGTTTTAAGATCTACTCTCTTAGCAACTCTTCAGTATATAATACAGTATTGTTCACTATAATCATCAAGCTGTACATTATATCCCAGGATATATTACTTATAATTTATAAATATTTTATTTATTTTGTACCTTTTGGCTCCCTTCACCCATTTTCTTCACACCCTACCTGCCACCTCCGGCAACCACAAAACTATTCTTCCTATGTAGGAATTTGGACTGTCTTTGTTTTCTGGCCACATATATGTAAGACCATACAGTATTTGCATTTGTAAAGGGACCCACTCTCCAAAGAAAAAATGACTGATGATGGAAAAAATTTTTTTAAAGATTTTATTTATTTGACAGAGAGAAACAGAGCCAGAGAGGGAACACAAGCAGGGGGAGTGAGAGAGGGAAAAGCAGGCTTCCTGCCGAGCAGGGAGCCCGACCTGGGACTCGATCCTGGGACTCGATCCTGGGACTCGATCCTGGGTCTCCAGGATCATGACCTGAGCCAAAGGCAGTCGCTTAACCAACTGAATCACCCACCATCATCACCCTGATGATGGAAATTTAAGCATCCCTTAGGAATCCTTTTTGGAGAGGGAGGTCTGTACCAGGGTGAGAATTGTGTCTCTTTGGGTAAAACTATCCCACCCAGAATGCATTGAAAGAGGAGATCTGTCCAGTTTGTAGTGATCTGTCCATAGTCACTGGGGTAAACAGGGAAGCAGGGGAGAAGGAAAGCCTAAGGGTGGCTCCCCAAGCCAGTAGATGGTGCAGCCTGTCAACAGGAAGAAATAACTGAAGTTGAAGGACAAGGTAGAGCAATTGACTCTGAACTCACAGAACAGAAAATGTTCCTGACTCAGGATTCACCCCCCTATTCCATAAAACAAGAACAAATTCCCCACATGTCCTGTTCTTTCAGAGAGTAGGAGTGGTTCCTTTGAAATGGCTGTTTTGAGTTCCTGTATCTACTCCTGGCTCTGCCACCGATCCACGTGGAGTTGGTGGATCTGGTTGGATAAGCTTGCAAATCCCCCCCAACTCCTGGACGGAAAGGTTTCTCTTCTAAGAGTCCAATTCCAGGGCTGGGTCCTAATACTCAGTATAAAATAAGAGATGAGAGAGTTCTTACAGTCCCTGGGCTTGCTTTGTGAGGTTGGGAAGCAAGATTGGAGAGAAGACAAATGTACTACTTTGAGTACCTACTGTGTGCCAGGTACTATGAAGGTATTTATAGATGTCATCTTGTTTCATCTTAACTGTGGAGGTGCCAAGAATTAATGAGTGAACTAAATCTATAACGGTCATAGGATTGTCCAGTATTACAACACGGTAAATACTGGGGTCAGGATTCAATTCCCCATCTGCCTTACCACAAAACCTATGAATATTCCTCTGCTACTCAAATTTTTATAGACAATAAATGAACCATTCTTACCCATTATCTCCCAATTTACATTGTGGTGTGTTAACAAGGGCTGAGGAAATTAACACTCATCTTCTGTTTAATTAAACATGATTTAAACATGTTTAATTACAAAACCAGTTCTCCCTCTCTCTCTCCATACAAATGTGTGTGTATGTATAGGTATCCTTGCATACATGTGTGTATTTATTTACCTACTTAGAATATCTACTTAACTCTTATACCCATAAATTCCACCTCTCTTATATTAATCTAAAAAATAAAACATTTATGGTTGTGGAGCACCTGAGTGGCTCCAGTCAGTTAAGCATCTGAATCTTGGTTTTTGCTCAAGTAATGATCTCAGGGTTGTGAGACTGAGCCCTCAGTCAGACTCCCTATTCAGCTTGAGGCCTGCTTAAGGTTCTTTCTCTCTTCCTTTCCTTTTGTCCTTCCCCTTGTTCCCTCTCTTTAGAATAAATAAATATATCTTTTAAAAAGGATTTATGAGGATGCCTGCATGGCTCAGCTGGTTAAATGTCTGCCTTTGGCTCAGGTCATGATCCCAAGGTCCTGGGATAAAGTCCCACATCAGGCTCCCTGCTCAGCAGGCAGTCTGCTTCTCCCCCTGACTGATGCTCCAATGTTTGTGCTCTCTCTTTCTTTGAAATAAATACATAAATACATAAACAAACAAACAAATAAGATCTTTTTAAAAATACTTTAAAAAATAAAAAAAGAATGATGGTTGAAAATGTTCAACATAATATATTGTCTAGAAAATCCGTAATTAGTACAATGTAAACATTTGACAATAGGCATTTATTTAATTTATTTTTTTAAGATTTTATTTATTTATTTGACAGAGAGAAACACAGCTAGAGAGGGAGCACAGGCTGGGGGAAGGGAGAGTGAGACAGGGAGAAGCAGGCTTCCTGCTGAGCAGGGAGCCCAATGCCGAGCCCATACTGGGACTCCAGGATCATGACCTGAGCCGAAGGTCAGGTGATTATGTGATTATGAAAACTACATTGTGAAATATTTACCTCGTTAAATGACAGTGAGACAAGATGGGTAACAATAGGTGGGTGATTCCAAATGTGAGAAAACAATAGATTGTTTATATTGAATCTGCAAAAAAATAGAATTATAATAAGATACACATGTTAATTCTCTGCAGTTGGATTATCATAGCTTTTTAAAAATTATACTTTTCTTTTTTCTGTAAATTATCTTATAATTAAAAATGTAGGAAAAAGTGGTTTGCCAAGGAGGGGATTAGTCATGTGAGAATAGAAATCCTCTGCAGAAGGCAAAGTCCCTCTGAGAACAGGCTGTGGTAAAGGCAGGTAAGGCGGAGGAAACAGGGCTCCTTGTTGGGCCAGTGGAAGCAGGGAGGAGCCCAGGACAACCACCCCGCTCTCCAGGGAAGTCTGTGCCAGACGGAGAGCTGTCCACTCTGACTGGAGGCATGCCAACCCAGGCTCTGCTGC
>PITA01034093.1:0-12021 GCA_004023965.1 Spilogale gracilis | reverse complement strand
CCCAGTGGTCTAGGCTTGTGGGGCCCTAAGGAGCACTAGAGTCTTTCCAGTCCTAAAGTCAGGCACCCCTTGCACATGGGTTCCAATCTGAGCTTTAACAGAAGTCCACTTAGCAGGCCACACCAGCAAATAGCAGCTTTGGGACTCAGAATGGTCTTCCCATACTGAATGGAAGGTATACTGAATGAGAACACAGAATTTGGATTTAGATAACAGTTTGAGTTTCATTTTTGCCACTTTTTTTTTTAAGTTTTTATTTATTTACTTGAGATAGAGTGACAGACAGCATGAGAAGGGAGAAGGTCAGAGGGAGAAACAGACTTCCTGCGGAGCTGGGAGCCTGATGTGGGGCTCCATCCTTGGACTCCAGGATTATGACCTAAACCTAAGGCGGTGGCTTAACCAACTGAGCCACCCAGGTGCCCCTATTTTTGCCGCTTATTAACAAATAGACCACGACCATATGAATTTCTTTCCAAAATGAGGAAACACATATAGAGAATGACATTTAAAAACTCCTACCTTACTGGAATTTAAAACGCAAATTAAAATTTTTAATCTTGTTAATAAACAAATATTAAAAGTTCATAATCAGGCATGAAGTAAAAGGGATTTCATATACTGGTGTGAAAGCATAATTCGATTGTCTTTTAAAGAAAGCAAGATCGCAGCAATGGCCACAATCGCCAAACTGTGGAAAGAGCCAAGGTGCCCATCAACAGATGAATGGATAAAGAAAATGTGCTACATATATACAATGGAATACTATGCCTCCATCAGATAGGATGATTAACCAACTTTTGTAGCAACATGGACTGGACTGGAAGAGATTATGCTGAGTGAAATAAACCAAGAAAAGAAAGTCAAGTACCGCATGGTTTCACTTACTTGCAGTACATGAGGAGTAACCTGGAGGACAGTGGGAGAAGGAAAGTAAATGGGAGGTAGCGTAATCCACGGAGAGAAACGAAACAGCAGAGACTTTGGACACAGAAACAAACTGAGGGACTTGGAGGGAGGGGGGTAGAGGGATGGGAGAGCCTGGTGGTGGGTACTGGGGACACCTAAAGCGTGGAGCACTGGGTGTGGGGAATGAATCTTGGAACACTGGGGAAAAAAATTTAGGTAACAATTAAAAAAAAAAAAAAGACCATTCATAAGAAAAAAAAAAAAAAAAGAAAGCAAGATGCACTGAAAGACTTAGAGTTCTTTCAGACCCTGTGTCTCAGAAGCACCACTTCTAGAAATCTATCCTCATAAAATAACTGTAAAGGAAAAATAAAGGTTTTAGAATGTGTGCTCCATGAGGATGAGGATTTATTTTGTTCTTTTTGGTCACAGAGCTTCCATCAGCACCTCTGCCAGAGCTGAACTCCTTCCTCTCTGTTCAAGATAAAGGTCTGCTTTGCTGAAGGAAGTGCAAGTAAAACAAAACAACAACCAAACAAACAAATGAAACCAAACCAAACAAACAAACAAAAAGACACACAATCACTTAGCTTCTCCTTAACTTCTTCTTTATAGGAGTGAACCCTTTTAATTTTACGTTCAAGGGATTAATAATCTCGTGCAGTGTCTATTTTCAACCCCCATGCCCCCCTCTTCAGTAAAAAAACAGAACAAACCCACAAAACAAAACTCATCAAAGCAGACTTGTTCACACTAATGACAATGTTTGGTGTAACTGCGAGGCCCTTTCACCAGCACTGATCCTATGCTCCCTAATGCAAAGATCTTCACAAACATGTCCTGTTATTAAATATCCTCATGCCCCCCTATGACTTCGAAACTGGCATTGTGCTTGTAAAATACTTACTTTCATGTCATTAAAACATGTTTTTCAGGTACTTGAAATTCCCGTAATTCTATAATATATTGCTTTATGACAACTCTGAGACTTTGTGTGTTTCCCTCGCTACCTGGAATGTTGGATCCAGTGGGAGAGCAGCCATTAGTAAAGAATACCTCTTAAATCTTTACAGTTACTGTGAATCTTTTTGGTTTTTGACTCTTTCAGGAAGAGAGAGTCATTTTCAAATCTGTCTCCTGAAAAAGACAAATGACTTTCTCAAAGGCAGAGATTGTGTCTTATTGATTTTTGCACTTAAGTATATGTCCCAAAGCTTGTTCTGTCTATATATTTGCTGAATGAAGGAACATGAGTAACGACCTGGTAGGAAAGAGAGTCTCAAAGGGAGGCTGGACAGGGAAAAGAGGATCACAGAAAAGAGGACTGAGGGCCAACCAATAAATATTATAAAAATAGCAGCTAATGGGAGAAGTGAATGTAGATTCATGTGATCTACAAAGTATGTCGTGGTGATACTTAGAGTCACTACGTTTCCATCGAAGATAAATGGGGTGTCCAACGACCAAGTCTGGTCCCTCTTTGGTGTTTACAGGTCTACATCCATCTGAGGAGTTTCCCCTGATGGCCTAAGTCCCAAGAGAGAAGGACAGAGAACCATATAACTTCCATTATACCAGATGCAGACCGGCATCCTGATTTAGTCAGAAGAGGCTGAGACAGGAAGTGAGCAGTGCTGCAAGGTTGGGGAAAGAAGCCACAGATAACAAGGGACCAGTAAGTTGTTGAAGATGGACAGAGGCAGCCAACGCAGTGACCTCTCTGGTATCTCTTATCTAAAAGGCCTATGAGTAGTGCGATGGGATAGGGCAACTTCCAGGAGTATGGCCAGCCTGTGGTATGTTATTTCCCCCATGATCCTTTGGATTAGAAAGAGAGACCAGAATTTGTTCCTGAGTGTTCATTTGCAAACACAGCAGCTTCCTGGGTAAGATCTGAAACAGGCTCTCGTATGTGGAGGGCAGGGAGAGATTAAAGAAAGAGGTATTCCACTCCAGGTTGGTAGACGGCAGGTTTAATAAGCAAGGGAACTTATGTACAAGGCGTGTCTTGGACTCCCCAAGAAAAGTAGCTCTCTGTACCCACCACCAGGATCTTAACAGGGTTCAGCCATGTATCCCGTCCAGATGGGCTCAGCAACACCTTATTCTCTTAAGGTAGTGTTATTGGAGCAGCTTCTGAGAGTGGGGAAGGCAGGTAGAGGGTGCCTTCCAAGGAAGAGGTGAAGGGTCAGAAGCCTCAGATTGCTTGGGTCCATCTTTTGGGTCAACCTAGGGTCATGTCCTCTTGGTGACCTCCCCCAGCACTGGGCTGGGGAGTTGGACTGGAGTGAAACAGGGTTATGGCAGGGATGGATCATAACTTCAACAACTCTCCCCTGCCCTCAACGAATGTGGTTTCCAACACTTCAGAACACTTGTTTCCATAGTCCCTTTAAGCCCAGTAGTTTCTCTGGAGGGAAGGCAGGGACTATGAGAAAATTTTCCACCATAGAGAAAGGTTAAGATTCAGAAGGAGTCTGTCACTTCACCAAAGTCATGTGGCTGACTCCAAAAACTGCTTCTCACTCTGCTTTTGTTACATCACCTACTGGCTTTCCCTTGGAGTTTGCCACATATACGAAGGGAAGAGCTATAGCTCTCATACGGTAGAAAATTGTTGTAGAGAATGTCACATAAGAAGGTAGTATTAGAAAGCACAGATAATAATCGCTATCTATGTGTGATTCTAACTGCACCACATGTAGTTGCTTATAAATAGCTCTATAATCTACAAAGTCGGTATAATAATTTTCCTACTTTTTCAGATGAGGCAACTGAGATTAAGCAAATAACTTGCACAATTACAGTGTTAATAAATGCTGGAGTTATGATTTGAATGCAGATCTGATTCCAGAGCTACTTTCTTCACCACCACTTGTGTCCAGAGGGCCACAGGACGCCATAGGTTCTTCACCACCTAGTGGGCTTGAGAGGGCAAGACTGAACAGAGGACTGTGGGAGATTCCGTGGGTGCCTCCTCTGCCCTCTGTTCCTCATGATTCTTCACATCAGCTCCTTATTCTGACCACATCCCCCATCCTCATCGTCTCTGCTGTCCAACATCTCTCTCATGTTGTCTCCTGGGAGACTCTCCCTTCTCCTCAACCTTGCCTCTTCATTTTTTAAATATTTTATTTATTTGAGAGACAGAGACCGAGAGTACATCAGGAGAAGGAGCAGAGGGAGAGGGAGAAGCAGGCTCCCTGCTGAGGACCCCAGGATCATGACCTGAGCTGAGGGCAGATGCTTAACTGTTTGAGCCACCCAAACACCCCAACCCCACATTTTTTATCTGACCTGCCACTCTGCCCCCACCCCTCTGTTTCTCCCTCTCTCCCCCTATCCTCCCTTGGTCTCTAAGGTTCTTGTCAGTTGAGCCCTTGGCTTTTCCCTTCTCTGTTCCTCAGACTCTGTCTTCTCCCCAGTTCTCAGTCCATGTCTATCTGGCACCAGTCTCTCTCCCCTTAGTCTTCCAGCAACCTCTCTCTAACCTTAGTTTTGCCATCCTCCTATGCCTCTGTCCCTTCCCACTCTCCCTCACACACTCTTGTCTTGTGTTCCTCAGGTTCTTCCTCTAAAATACACAAGCACCTTTCTCCTTCACACCCAGCTGGCTACTTTCCATCCTTCAACATCTTTCTCCCCAGTTTTCACCACATCCCATTCATCTTCATCTACTTCCTCACTGTCTTCTAGCCTCCTCTGCTTCTGAACCGTAGTCTCCCCAACTTGCCTGTCATCATATTAAGACCACTATTTCTCTCTTCCTTCCTTTATTTGACCCTCACTATATCATCCTCTATTTCTCAGCCCCATCCTATCTGTCCTTCAGTAGGTGCTGTGATCTATTTCTCAGTATCCCTTTTTATCACTGTCCCCCAGTTATTCCTTCAGTCTGTTGGACTCTCAGTATACCATAGTCTTTCAAAGGCATGTGGCCTCTTATGCCAAAATCTAAAGCACTCTCATGTTAAAGAGCCGATGGAGTTTCTCTCTGTTTAACAGGAAGAGAGAAAGAGTAATAGCCATAGGGGAAGAATACAAGAAAAGCAGAGTTTGGTTTTATAGCAATAAAAAATATATTTATTGTTTATTGTAATCCAGATTTGGTGCTAATTTTATATAAACCACATATCAATTAAAACACATTCATTCTTTAATTGGGAAATCTTATCTTTATTTTACTGATGAGTATGCAAAAGCAAATATGATATCAGACACTGAGATCCAGGATAGCAGAGCTTGTCTTATGAGCACCTCTCCAGGTACCCCGGTTTTTAATTTTTAATAAACTAATCTGAGCAAGGAATAAGTTTTATAATTATTGCTTCTGTTTCAAGGTGTACATATTGATCTGTTTTTGTTTTTTTTTTTTTTTTGCAATGCTTATTCAGGAAATACTACTCTAATATGTTGTCTTGATTTGTGAAATCTGTATCAAGTCCTCAGTTTGATTTCAGAGGGTAGATACCTTTAAAAACATGGAGACAAAGAATGAAGGAAAGGAAAGAGGGAGACAAAGAAGAAAGAAAGATAAAAGGAGGGAAGAAAGGAAGGGAGGGAGGTGAAGGGAGGGGGAAGGGAAAGAGAAAGGAAGGAAAAGAAAGAAAGAGAGAGAGAGAGAGAAAGAAAGAAAGAAAGAAAGAAAGAAAGAAAGAAAGAAAGAAAGAAAAAAAGAGAAAGGAGAGAGATGGAGGGAGGAAAGAAGAAGGGAAGGGAAAGGAAGGGGAAGAAGGAAGGAAGGAAGGAAGGAAGGAAGGAAGGAAGGAAGGAAGGAAGGAAGGAAGGAAAGAAAGAAAGGAGGAAGGGAGGGAGGAAGGAAGGAAGGAAGGAAGGAAGGAAAGAAGGAAGGAAGGAAGGAAGGAAGGAAGGGAGAGAAAACCCCAGGAATTAGAGTAAAGATGGCAGCTACAAAGATGTAGACTGTATAGAACAAATTGGTGTGAATTCCCAGGGACCTGAGACTCTTGAGAAATGAGGTACTAGAGAGTGAGTCATGGGTTTTTTGAGAGGGATTGGGTTTGGAAAGAAACAGGGCATGTCTTCTCCTGACCATAGGGACATGTGGGGAGGATCTCATAATGGTAATATGGATTAAAGTGGAGAGCAGACTGGATGAGGAAACACTCTACAGGCATTCTTTATTTGCTTAGATAAATTACATATAATTCTACGGGAAAAGCTTGAAGGTATAGGATCATACAGAGAAGACAACTTGGGCATAACAGAATTTCAGAGAATCTGAGCATTCTGTTAAAGTCGAGCTTTAGATTTTTCTAAGAGAAGTTAATGGCAACAACAACCCTATCTTTCACAACTGGTTAAGAACAAAAGTAGAGAGAGGCTCCTGGTGGCTCAGTCATTAAGCCTCTGCCTTCAGCTCAGGTCATGATCCTGGAGTCCCAGGATCGAGCCCTGCATCAGGCTCCCCACTTTGCGAGAAGCCTGCTTCTTCCTTTCCCACTCCCCCTGCTGTGATTTTCTGTCAGATAAATAAAATCTTTAAAAAAAAAAAAAAGAACAAAAGTAGAGAAAACCCTTGTTGAGGCTCACTGTCATGAGATAAGTAAAGGGTTGGTTGGGAATAAGGGAAGGAGGGAGGAAACAGGAAAAGGACAGGCTGCTTGTGTGGGCAGTGGTTATTCCTGAGGTCATTGAGTCCACAGTGTGCAGAGAGGCCAGAACAGCCAGCAGAGGATTGGTGTCCACTCCAGTGACAGGAGAGCTCATGCTCAATGGCCTAGTAACCCCTCAACATATTACCCTCCTTTCCCTAGAATGAACAGACTTTTGAGAATGAGGACATCCGCTCCACCAAATGCCAACGTGAGCTTCTCTACATTCCTGCTGACAGGCTTCCCAGGCCTGGAATGGGCTCACTGCTGGATCTCACTACCCATTGTTGTAGGATACTTGGTGGCCCTCATAGGTAATGCTACCATCTTGCATCTGGTACGAACTGACCCTTCACTCCAGCAGCCCATGTACTACTTCCTGGCCATCCTGGCTGTGACAGACTTGGGCCTGTGCATATCCACGCTGCCCTCTGTGCTGGGCGTGCTGTGGTTTGATGCCCGGAGGGTTGGCCTGGTGCCCTGTGTTCTGCAAGAGCACTTCCTTCACTCTTTCTCCTTCATGGAGTCAGCCGTGCTCTTTGCTATGGCTCTGGACCGTCTGGTGGCCATTCGGTTCCCACTGCGCTATGCATCTATGCTTACCGGTCCCCGCGTGGCAGTGGCCGGTGCTGTTTTGGGCATGCGCAGTGCCGCCATCACTGCGGCACCCTCCCTGAACCTGCTGAAGCTTGACTACTGTCTCCCAGGAGCACTCTCGCATGCCTACTGCCTTCACCAGGACATGATCCGCCTGGCCTGCTCTGACACACATTTCAACAGACTCTATGGGCTGTGCATCATCATGCTGGCAATGGGCTCTGATGTCCTTTTCATCCTGCTCTCCTACACTGTCATCCTCCGCACTGTGCTGGCCATCGCCTCTGCCAGGGAGAGGCTCAAGGCCCTCAATACCTGTGTCTCGCACATCCTGGCTGTGCTCTGCTTCTATGTGCCTGTGCTGGGCCTGTCCATCGTGCACAGATTTGGGCACCACACCTCGCCCTTGGTGCACATCCTCATGGGCACAGTCTCTGTGCTCCTCCCACCCCTGATGAACCCTGTTATCTATAGCATCAAGACCCAGCAGATCCGCAGGGCCATCCTCAAGGTGGTTTCGCTGGGGAAGATACAGTGAGATGCTGACAATGGGTTCCAGTGATTCAAAATGAGGAATGAGTTAACACTTCTTTATTAAGTCTTCATACCACAAAGCAAGTTTCGTTTACCCACTTTAGTTTGAGCAATTGATTGTACATGATGAATTCAGTCTAATGTTAAAATCAAAACAAGTCTATGCTGGTTACTACTTATGTATATACTTCTAAGTATATAGCCACTACTTTCTTACATTAAAAAGAATATATATATATATATATATATATATATATATATATATATATATATATATATATATTTAACTAAATGTTTACATGTTCAAAATGATTTTTATATTTGCTCCTCTACTGATTTGGTAGAACTCTAATTCCTAATAATGCCATTAGTGATAAGTTACTCTGACATGGAGAGTTAAATCTTCACTTCATATTTTCTGGATTAACAAATGAGTTTGTCACCATTCTTCAAAATATAATAATCTATTATATACATTCATCAGGGATAACTTTATTGTATATCTAAGAGGAACTTTCCAGTGTTGCTTTTTTTCATCCATATAATAGTCTGCAACAGAAAGAAGTCCAAAGGAGGCATAAAAGCCTAATTTATAGGACACCTGGGTGTTTCAGTCGGTTGAGTGTCTGACCCTTGATTTCAGCTCAGGTTATGATCTCAGGGTTGTGAGACTGAGCCCTAAGTTTGGCTCCACCTTGGGCGTGGAGCCTAATTAGGATTCTCTCACTCTCCCTGTGCCCCCCAACTCCTGTGCTCTCTCTGTCTTAAAAAAACAAAAACAAAAACAAAAACAAAAAAACAAAAAAACCCTAATTTATAAATGGAATGAGAAAAACAATGTGGTTGACAGTGTGTCAGATCTGTACATAGTGACATGACAGAAGTACTCCTTGAGTCACTAACCTCAGGAAAGACTAACCAGAACTGAGTACAAGGTGCAAATGCAACAGCCCACTTAGATCATACTTGGCCTCTTTCAGTAAAAGGCAATTTCTGCTGTCACTAAAGTACACAAGAATGTCACTGACCAATAAGGTTTAGGATAGAAGACAATTATCAGAGTATTTTAGAAGTATCTGTAAGCAACCATATACTGTCATACAATACATAAGACTATAGAGAAATGCAAGACATTCATACGCATACACAGACATGAATTGTACCACTTTTGTTCAAGCTTTAACCACTTTTTTGCCAGTGTGAGTTGGCAAGTCACTTAAAACGCCAATTTCTTTTTTACCCAAGTTGTAAAATGTGTATGAGTGGGTCATCGAGTATTTTGAGGATAAGTTAGATGACCCCTATACAAGATAACATAGGCAGGGCACGCTTCCCCAGTACCTGAAACACCATACTAAATCAGTGTGATTTCTTTTCTTTTTTTTTAAGTCTAAGTAAGAATTACCAAATTCTGAGTAAGAATTATCTTTTCCCTACCAAATACCAGGCTTTAACCTCTTTTTCTATTTCCCTCCCAATGCATATACCTCTTTCATCAGCATCAATCTCTGATTTCCTACAACAACTGCTCTTCCTACCCAGTAAAGTAAAAGAGTATTACATGCTTTTTCTGTCTTTGGAGAGGCCCTCATTTGATAGAAGACAAAGCTCTTCCCTGGCTTCCTTCCCCAAGAGCCCAGCCTACATGATATCCCCATACATCAGTATGTACCTTATTCTGTGTTCCCTGCCTCCCTGTTCTGCTTCTCTTTCAGTAAGCCCTGGTGACATGCTAAAAATATAGGCACCACATCTTCTTTGGAAGAGTTTATGGACAAATAGGAGAAGGCACACAAACAACTCAATGGCAGCACGAGGGACAGAGTGTTAGATTGAGGGAGGTCCTACCACAGAAAGTGGCTAACCACATGCCCAAATGAGGAAGACATCACAGGAATGGCATCTAAGCTAGATCTCCTCAAACAATGGTGCAGGTTGTATTTGTTTTAACAATAAAATTTTTAGTTGAGCTGTATCCTGGAGTGATTAAGAAAGGGAAGATAGAAGAGAAAAAGTAAATAACAAAAATCCCAAGAATGACCAGGAGGGAATAGAGGAGGTAGGATGTGTGAGGATGTGCAGACAAGCCAAGTTAAGGAGGTGGATCTCATGAGAGTTTTGTCACCATGAAGAAGTGTGCCATTCAAAGAGGACGCATGCAGGGGGTACAGTTGTCACAGTTGTCATTTTCCTTAAACAGTGCAGGGGAACAAAAAAATCACCATTCATCTTATTAATTCAAGTTGATGGATGATGTTCAGATGCCACTGATTTCCTCTCTACCAAACCATTTTATTTATTTAGTCAAAAAAAAGAGCTTTATTAAATAAGTTATCGTATCAGAGATCATTTTCTTGAGTACGCAAGAAGGCATGTTCAGAATACAAATGCAAGAATTGGCCTTACAGAGCCTAAGGGACACAAATATTTCCTTAGTCTGTTCACTGGGCTGGTGCAAAAAAATGCCGGTGATATAATTTACATACAGGAAAAAGCACAGATCCTAAGTTCACTGAAATTTGAATATAAATATATATTCATATATCTATTTATTTGTATAAATACAACTCAGGTCAATATAAAAAACACATTCGTCCCCCTGCCTCTTTTTGATCAATCCTACTCCCTGTACCATCCTGGAAACATTTTCTGACTTCTGTTGGTAGATATTGGTTTGCCTCTTGTAGAACTTCATATACATGGAATTGTACAGTAAGCACTATTTGACAGTATACCTTTTAGAATCAATTTCCTGTACAGATTGCCTTTCCAGGCAGTCTCTTAGAAGCCATCAGCACTATTGAAGTGGACCATGATGAATAAAAAGACTTGTTTTGGGGGTGCCTGGGGCAGTTAAGTGTCCAATTTCTGGTTTCAACTCTTGGTTTTAGCTCAGGTCATGATCTCAGGGTCATGAGATCAAGTCCCGTGTCGAGCTCCATGCTCTGTGGGGAGTCTGCGTGGGTTTCTCTCTCTCCTTCTGCCCTTCCCCCAGTTCTCTCCTCCTCACTCTCACACTCTCTCTCTCCCTCCTACCACCAAATATATAAATAAATAAATAAATAAATAAATAAATAAATAAATAAATAAGAAAAGATCTCTTTATAAAAAGCTTTGGTTTTTATATGTGCAGTTCAAAAATACCATCTGAAGGGACTATACTCTGGGACCACTGCCCATCATTCCCATAGACACAGTAAGTATTGACTAAGCATGCTGTGTGTGGATTGACAATGGGAGAGGACTTCTCCATGGGGCAGAATACTTCTTTCCATTAACAGAAATTCCAGTTGGCAAAGTATTTCTTTTCGTTAACCTTTATAACATTGACTTTCTCTCTGCTCTCCCCCACTGTGGGTAAAAGCCAAAATGATCATCCAGAAGGTTGGAGAAAGAACATGGAGAACTTAGCCCATTTTACAGCTGTTTTATCCAGTAAAACTAGGTAAGTCTATGTCTCCAGGGGAGGGCAGTCTTCAATTCTGCTTGGAGTGGCTGAGATAGGCATTTAAAATCTTTATCTCCTGAGCAAGTCTCTACTACATTTGAAGTAATTTTATTCTAACCCCTGTCCCCATTGGTTACTTAAAATCCCACGTTCTCCAACAGGGAATTTAGAGAATGTCTGACATATTACAGCTTTCTTTGCATTAGTGTCTTTCCACTGATGTCTTTTTAAAACTACACAATGCCATGTCTTGATAGAAACATGGAAAACATTCAATTCCTACCAAATAAACACAGTGAAACCACTATGGAGATTAGTTTTAAATATAAATGATAAAATATTCTACCAGATTCCCTTATTCTGGAGACATGCCTATTTGCAAGTATGACTCCACATTTTTGTTTAGCATCGAAGAGCAAAAAGAACTGGTCATGAAGGGGAGCAGGGATATAACTTGGCAGATCCTATGAGGCAGAGGAAATTGCAGGTTCTCTCAGTCTCCAGTAACTTCTATGTGTCTCACCCCAGGTTGTCTGTCTGGCACCTGTGGGAATCAAAGTAATCAGGCACCATAGTAAAATATTCAACAACAGTCAATTCAACTGCACATATTTTCTTCCACCTGGTCTCCCTGGCCTGGAAGCCCTGTACCCTCGGTTTATCTTCCCATTCTGCTCCCTGTACCTTGGGACACTTGTGGGCAATAGTCTGATCCTGGCAGTGATCAGGAAAAACCCTTTTCTGCACCAGCCGTTGTACCTTTTCCTAGCTATGCTGGCCTTTGCAGAACTTGGTGTCTCTGCTTCTACACTGCCCACTGTTGTGGGCATCTTCTTTTTTGGTACCAATGAGATCTGCTTTGAAGCTTGCCTTTTGCAGATTTTCTCCATACATTCATTTTCCATCATGGAGTCCAGA
>PITA01034092.1:0-11995 GCA_004023965.1 Spilogale gracilis | reverse complement strand
ACGTGGCCGTAGGCGATCTGAGCGCCGAGGGCACCCCTGCATTTCCATCCAGCTCTATCGGTGGACACTGACATTTGAATTTCATATCATTTTCACGTGGCATGAAATATTATTTTGACTTTTTAATAAATCATCTTAAAAATGTAAAAGCTATTCTTAGTCCCCAAGCAAGGAAGCAGGCTGGGGACCAGTCTGGCCACGGCGAGCCGCATAGTTTGCTGACTCCTGCTCTAAGGAGGTCTCTGTCACCTGTCCCCCAGTCAAGCTCCCTTAAGGGGCCTTCGTTGAGGCTTCCATGGCTCCCTGAGTCACCCTGCCCAGCACTGAGCACGGGCCATCAGATGGACCCGCTAGTTAACTGTCACCCATTTGAGGGAGGCACCGGGTCTCCGTGACCCCTAAACATCCTCAACACCCAGCAGGCAGTAGGTGCTCAGTACGGCATGGCAGACAAAACCCCCGGTGGATGAACACACCCTTTCAACAGCTCCGCGCAGCAGATACTGGGAGGAGCCCCATACTGTGTCGAGCCCATTTCACAGATGTGAAAACTGAGACTCAGCGAGGGAAAGGGATTATCTCAACATCACACAGCTGCAAAAATCATTGACCCGGAACTCCCAGTGACCCTCAGCGTCCCATCGCTTGAGATCCTGAGTGCCTGACTCCGCAGCGCCAGAGCACTAGGCTGTGAGCTCCGCGCGGCAGGGACAGCACCCCTCCGGCTTACTGCTGAGTCCCCAGCAGCTAGACCAGCACTCGGCACAGAGCTAGGCGCTCCAAGATCATCCGGCACAGCGAATGCCCACCCGATGCCAGGCAGTTCCGTATTCAAGCCCTCCATCAACGATCAACCAGGAGTGCAACCTGAAAATCAGCTTCAGGAATACACAGTAATTTTTTTTTTTTTTTTTTAAGAGAGAGAAAGAAAAGTGAAAAGCCGTGAGCCGCACGCCGGCCGCCGCAGCCTCGGCTGAGTCCGTCGGGTGACCCATCCGCAACAATCAATGGCTCGTCATTGACCGGTTTCCCTCCTCCAAACGCTCACACTAATACAGAGAGGGCGGGGCGCAGACGCGGGGACAGCGAGGGCAGACTCCGCCAGCCAGTGGGGAAAGTCACCTCGAGAGAGAGCGATGCCCAAGCATGCTGCCAAGGGGACTGCAGTCCGAAAGCTCCCCCCCCCCATGAAATGGGTTCAGCGTGAGTGCCAGCTGTCCACAGCAGGTCCCCGGTCCAAGTGGCTCCCCACGGCGTGTTTGATCCCCAGCCCAGATCGCGCCCCAGAGCCCGGCCCGTGGAGCCGGCCCAAGTGGCAGGAGGCCTGGGCGGAGAGCGAGGGGCTTTATCACATGTTCTGGCTTCTTGGCGGAGCCCCTTGGCTGCACTTCACAGGGGCCGCGAGGCCCCCTCGGCAGGACCTCCGTGAGTCCCACTTGTTGACGGCGGCCTCGGAGCGGGATTTAATGGTGGAATAATATTTACACTGCAAACTCCTCTGGAGGTGTCCTAAACACCGTAAAAGGGATTTTCAGAGCTTAATGAGCGTTAGTGAAGTCAAGACAGGATAATGTGGCAACTGGTGGCTCTAATCTGATCTGGCACTTTCTACACAGTAAGACTTAGTGGGGCAGAACGGTGTGGAGAGCTGGCAAAAGTAGCTTTCTCGCTCTTTCCCTCCTCTCCCCCCGGAGCCCTAGCTCGGTCATAGCATCAGCTCCACGAGGCCTGCGGTGGCCCCAGCCCAGCCCATGGAGGCGCCAAGAAGCCCTGCTGATGCCTGGGGGTGCCTGGATGGCTTTTCAACAGCTGGATGGCCAGTGGGGGAGACAGACCAACTTACCTCTGTTTTCTTTCTTTCTCTCTTTCTCTCTCTCTCTCTCTCTCTCTCTCTCTCTCTCTCTCTCTTTCTCTTTTTTCCTGAAGGCAGCAGAAAATTTCTAACACTTTTTTGCTAAACAATTGGATTTTGAGATCTCAGTAACAGATCTGATGTCGTTCCCCATGGGTCCAAAAGGCTTCAGCCTCAATCCCTTCCTTCGTCTGAGCCAGCAGAGGCATGCCTCCTAAGGTGAACGTGGTATCAAATGTACAGGCTCCAGAGTCATGGGTTCGAATCCTGGGCTACCTCCCTGCCCAAACCTCAGTTTTGTCATCTATAAAATAGGAATGATGGGCTGTACTTATTACATACCCGGCTGGTGTGGCAGGGGGATGAGTCAAGTACATAGAGAGCCCAGCCCTGGGTCTTACACAGAGTAAAGAGTTCATCCAGAGGAGTTGAAAAGGTCTTTTCTGACCACGGTTTCCTCATCTGTAAAATGGGACTCCCATTATCTACCCCTAAGGATCCACTAAGAGAAGGTGGCCAGGCTTGGATTCTGATCTACGGGTTCATCCCCCAAAGCAAATGCCTCTCATGTCTTTTGCCTTCAGGTCACCGTGAGTGATGGATGTCTGGGAGGCTGCTATGCGGGGGGGATGCCCCCAAAACTGAGAAGGGATCTTCCATGGCTGGGGAATTTACTCCTTGGCTTCCCCATAGCCACAGCTGGATCTTGAGCTCAACCTCTCGCCTATGCCAGAAGAGAATCTGTTTGCTTGGAAGTCACAGAGGGGCCGGGTAAGTCCTCAAGGCATGCTCCGGTTACTGGCCGGTCAGCAACGGCCTGGCAGCGTGAATGTGGGGGGGTCTGGGTTGAGGGTAGCAAACAGCGCTGACCAGGGAAGTTCCAGAGAGGAGGGGGCTTGTGAGCTCCAGGCAGATCCTATGGCTTCCAGCCCAGGGAGAGTCCTCTGAGCAAATAGTGTGGTAACTGAGTCTGGTTTTGAATCTTTCCCTTGCTGGCTGTGCTCCCTTGGGAAATTGAACAAGCCTCTCTGATCTTCAGTCTCCTCATTAAAATGGTTAAAATAAAATTCTCATCTCCCACGGTGGCTATGAAATTTGACTGGGACTGTATAGAGTTCCTGGCACTGGGTATCCTTTACATCAAGAACCCACGACCCTCAATATCTTCAAGCCTCGGAGCTTTGAGTCTGAGATTTTTAAGAAAGACTAGATATACTTGCATGACCCACAACTTAGACAACCCCAGGGAAGTCCTCTGACTTGTCTCAGTCATGTGACCACCCGATGGACAGGTTGCTGCTTCCAGAGGGTGGGTTGTGGTTACATTATAAGAGTTTGTACCTTAAGATAGGGAAAGTGGGCTCATGTTCTGGGGAAAGAGAAAAATAATAGTCCCCAAAGACCATTTCAACAACTCTGTGACCCTGTGACTTCTAAACACCTCTGAGTGTGGCTTGAGGTCTATAAAATGGTCGCTAAGACGCCTGTTATCTGTTGGATTGTGTTGAAGAGGAACCGAAGAAACCACAGAGCGTAGTTCCTGGGATGCGGTCTGCCTGCATAAATGTCGCTGCCTCTGGATGGAGCCTGCGATGGTAGTCGCTGCTGTTATCCCCAGGGGATCTTTAATGATTACTAATCATACAGAAAGAGGAAATAATTTGCTCCGGTTTTTACGATCTTTTTCCCAGAGTTCAGCAACAGAAAAATATATGTAGGAGACGAGTTCATATATACCATAGGGATGCCTAAAATTAATTCTTTTTTCATATCGTTGGTCTGAAAAAAAAAAAAAAACCAAAGTGGTGAAGCCAGTGGATTTTGTACTGAACTTTTACTTTTTTATTTTGGTGTGGAGCCCCACACGGGGCTTGAACTCACAACCCTGAGATTAAGACCTGAGCGGAAATAGGGAGTTAGACGCTTAACCAACAGAGCCACCCAGGTGCCCCAGTCCTAAACTTTTAAGTGGGTTCCAGATCCTTCTGTTTCACCAATGTTTTACAGTTTAAAAAAATGCAAAGACAGAAAAGTTGAAAGAAGTTTATAATACATTTTTAATAAAAGTTTATGAAAAGTTGGAAATGTTAAAAAAAAGTTTAGTTTCCCCACCTGAAATCTACCATTAGCATTTGCCCGCCTGCTTTATCATGTCTGTCCATCTATCCAGCCCTCCCTCCATCCATCTATCTTATTTTTTGATACGTCTCAAGCAAAGATTTCAGTGATGCACTATCAATATTTGTTTGCAGTTTTTAAGTAAAAAAAAAGTATATGAATGCATCTAAAGACATCAATCACACGTGTACCAACACTGAGTTTTGTGAAATGCAGCCACCTGTGTAAGCTAAATTCTTCACTGCCCGAGAAAGTTCCCATGTGTCCTTCCTCAGCCCATCCTTGTCCCCACCCCCAGAGGCAAGCCCTTCTTTGACTGTTGCCCACCCCTGATTAGTTGCGTTTGTTCAAGAACTTCCTGTAAGTGGGGCGCCTGGGTGGCTCAGTTGGTTAAGCGACTGCCTTCGGCCCAGGTCATGATCCCGGAGACCCAGGATCGAGCCCCGCATCGGGCTCCCTGCTCTGTGGGAAGCCTGCTTCTCCCTCTCTCACTCCCCCTGCTTGTGTTCCCTCTCTCGCTGTGTCTCTGTCAACTAAATAAATAAAATCTTAAAAAAAAAAAAAAAAGACTATGTCATGGAGTGCTACTATGGTCCAGGCGCCGTAGCAGACTCTCTCAGATTTATCATTTAAATTATTTCATTCGTTCATTCCTTCATCCATGCAGACCACTGACTGCACCAGCTCCCGAGGCCTGCACTTTGTTCAAATGCTCAGACAAGGGATAAACCCATCTGGCCTGCCAGGAGCTCACACCTAAGTTCATGAGGATCTTCAATCCTTAATCCAATTGGTGCTTTTTTTCCACTTAGACATGGTAAGAGTCACATGCACTAATGCATAAAATATGTTTTCTTCAGTGTAAAGGAAATTGCTGTGAGTATTTCAGGAATGTCAGTTATTATAGCAAACATGGAAGAACCTAACTCCAGAAAATATATTTCTCGACATGTGTGTGTGTGTGTGTGTGTGTGTGTGTTTACCTTTTCCCTTTGTTTTTTTTGTTTGTTTCCAAACTTGAGCCATAACACAGACTTTCCCCTGGAAGGGTTCTGCTGAGGGTCTCCAGGGAAAGGTTGCAGTCCAAGAGCCCAGTTCCCCACCTGGTGGGCAGAAAAGCCACAGAAAGGCAGGGGCTCTTGTCTCAACCCAGGTCACTCACAGGAGGCCTCTGGAGTCCAGAGAAACCTGCTTGGTTTTCCTAAAGTCACCTAGGACTGGGTTTCTCATCGAAGGCAGAACACCATACAATTTTAAAGGAAGAGGCCTTAGTGATTTTATCATCCAGAAGTTTCTGTTCACAGACCAGGGCTAAGTTGATTGCCTGTGTTTACCTTGTGTATGGAAGGAGGTGGGGGAGGGGTATTAAGATGCTGATTCCTGGGGCGCCTGGGTGGCTCAGTTGGTTAAGCGACTGCCTTCGGCTCAGGTCATGATCCCGGAGACCCAGGATCGAGTCCCACATCGGGCTCCCTGCTCGGCAGGAAGCCTGCTTCTCCCTCTCTCACTCCCCCTGCTTGTGTCCCCTCTCTGGCTGTGATTCTCTCTGTCAAATAAATAAAATCTTTAAAAAAAAAATATGCAGATTCCTGGATTCTATCTCTGAGGTTTCATGGGTCTCAAGTGAGACTCCAAAATCCTTCCTTTAAAAATGCTCAGTACAGGGGCCCCTGGCAGGCTTAGTGGGTAGAGCCTGTGACTCTTGATCTCAGGGTGGTGAGTGCAAGCCCCATGCTGGGTGTGGAACCTACTTAAAATGAAATAAAAATTTATTTTAAATCCTCAGTGGGAGCAGAAGGGATTTTTAGGGTGCTGAAATTAATGTGTATGATATGATGATAGATGCTTGTCATTACACATTTATCAAAATGCGCAGAAGGCACCACACCAAGAGTGAACCCTAATGTGAACTGTAGACTTTGGGGGACAGTGAGGTGTCAGAATAGATTCCTGGTTCTCACACTGCACCACGTTGCTGTGGTATGCTAATGGGGGGAAGGCTGTGTGTGTAGGCAGGGAGCATGTGGGAACTCTCTTTACTTTGAACTCAAGCTTGCCATGAACTTAAAACTCAGCTAAAAAATAGTCTGCTTAAAACACACACACAAGTCTGTGAGCCTGGAAATTGTAATTTACTTCAACCCTCCCCAAAGCACAAATCCTCTTAACCACATCCCCACCAACCGAGCATATGGCCATCTGCTTGTACATCTCTCATGACAGGATATTCACTACCTTACGTACTTGTCCCTTTCCTTTTTGGAAAGGTCTTGTTCGTTAGAGCTGAAGTAGGCCTACTTACAACCTTGACCTTTGGGATCTCGGTCAGTGCTACAGGGCCAGAGAGAGTCATTCCCTAGTGCGTACTCCGAGGCTTCCCCCTGGACGGTTGGCTTGCCGATGAGAAAACGGGCAGATTCCTTGTTGCCCACTGTGGGGATAATGTGCCTCATTCCTCACGGGGCCCTGTGAGCCAATCCTGATGCAGTTGTGTGCTTTCCTAGACACTATCGTTTCCTGGCCCTTCTGCTGTAGCACAGCGTGGGCATTGCTAGACATCACTGTGCGCTATGCAAAATCACGCAGTAAAAACCACAGGGCTTGTGGGGAAATGGGGTCAGGTCACAAGACTCAAAAACATTTGCCAGGAACACATAAAAAGAAAAAAAAAAAGATAGGAACCCAGTAAAATCAATAGTATGATTTTATGGCTGCTAGATGGGCTCGACATCCCAGGATAACACGGTAACTAAGGCACTGTTCCTTCACAAAGACCGAGGTGAGCTGCGCAAGATGTGGGAGGGGGGCTTGGGTTATGTGACAGACGGGAGGAAGGTCCTCTGAAACTGAAGGGGGAGTGTGGCTCCTCACGCGCAGGGTAAACTGAGGTAGCGGGTAGAGGCGGAGGGTGCGCGCATGTCCGCATGTGCGCGTGAGGTGTGGTTCGCCTGTTCCCAAGGCACGAGGTCCAACTGGGCGGAGTTTCCTGCATTTATCTAGTATTTCTCGTGAATAATGCAAATACGGAATTTGTGTCTTGCTCAAACTGTTCTCTGATAGACCAGTCTTGGTGGAAGAAATCCTTGGTTTCAGAGCAAATGTTAAGGCCAAACTGACCGCCTTACACTTTTAAATTGAAACACAGGCTAGTAAAAGAACCCTGGGCGTGAGTGAGTGCTCCTGCTACGTCCTCCCTCGGTGTCTGACCCGGGTTAAGCTCCTAACCCTCTCCTGCCTTTGCGCCCCACTGATAGAAGAACCAGGTTTCCACCGACCTGTCCATAGCAAGGATCCCAGGAGAAAGGGCCCAGTGATGCAGTTAAGGTGAGGGGTTCATGAGCAGACATGAGTTGCAAGCCAGACCCCATCCTTGCTGCCTCCCCAGCTGCCCTATAAGTCCTGGCCAGCGGATCTGGTACCTGGTTCTATACCCCTATACCCTGATTGAGAATGAAGGGTGGGCGGGGTCAGTTACCAGGGAAACCACGCCCACCACCCCCCCACCACCCCCTGTTCCCTTGAGCCAAGATTTCCATGCAACATCTTACGGCAGGAAAGCCCCTTTACTTGGGCTTCTCCGTCACAGCCCCTCTGTGATTCTGTAAGTGGCCCAGATGAGGGAATGAGGCTTGGGACCCGGGATAGGTGTCCTCGATGTCACACAGTGTTCCGCTGTAGGTTCTATGCAAAGAAACAAAAAACAAACCGAGTTTAGATAGTTTCTGCTGGTTGTGATTTCACGGGAGTGAGGTGTATGGAGAACCACTGGAAGGACAGAAGGAGCAAGTTCTAGGTTGAATCTCTTGGAATAACTCCGAAACAGATAGAACAGGGGCTCCTGGACAGCTGCTGTGGGAATATGCTGGAGTCAAGCAGCTGCTTTAAGTATACTGCCTCTGGGGACACAGGATGCAGGAGCAAGACAGAAGGGTTCTTGGTATTAGTTCTCCCCACGCCACATGAGTGCCCTACCGTGCCCACAGCCACAGAGTAGATGTTCATCTCCAGCATTTTGGGAGAATGGCTCTATTCCTAGCAGGACAGCCAGGTGGGCAGAAAAAGGAGAGAGATCAGAGTCAGGCAACCCTGTGGGCCCCGCCCAGCACCAATTCCTCTGGGCTGCATGACCTTGGAGAAGTCCCTGTCCCTTGGAGGCCTCCACTTTCCCACCTGCAAAATGGGTCAACCACTTCTCCCCTGCTGGATTGGCTATGAGGACAAAAATTCAGGCCGTACATCGAGCATTCCATTCCCCGGCCTCTGCCCGCCGGCCACGCTGTCCTGCCAAAAATTGATGGGTTCTGTGAACTCAGGCCAAGAAACAGGGAGGAGGGATGCAGGTTCTTGAGGATAGACGTCCGCTCAGGGCATCTCTGCCTCTCTGAAGCTGATCCCTGCGCCTGCAGCAGCCAGGACATCTTTTGTAAATAAATGAACATTTATGTCTCCCCCTGGGGTGCTGCAGGGAGGATGGCAGGGGTCTCACCAGGCAGGAAACGCAGCGAGGATGCTCTTTCTTATAGATTCCCAGGGTCAGGTATCAAGGTGACCATCAGAGAGGGCGGTCACCGCAGGGACCAGGAAAGCCACACATTGCAGATGGCTGGGTCTGAGTCACGAGATGACTTCTGTCCTACTGCCATTGACACAAGCTGCTGCGGTTCCCAAAGAGTCCCCACCCCCTCGAGGGGCTGAACTTACTAAGGAACGACCGTCATCGTCCTGGCCCGTTTGGGGGCAGGAATGCTAGCCGCACTGCCCCTTTGAGCACATGAGGACGGTGGCCCCACAGAACAGCAGGACACCAGAGGGAGGACGGATTAGCCTGCCTGGGCAGCCAGACCCAGACCTGGCTGGTGCCACCATATTGCTCACCGTCCGGCAAAGAGACGGGATTTTCACAAACCAGATTCCTCCTCCCTTGCCCGGCCCTTCCTGTCCAACTGTCCTGGCATCTCTTTCTCTTAAAATGTATTTATTACCCAAAGAGGAATAATAATGGGGCCGGGGCTGGGGCCTCAGAGGCGGTATGGCCACCCCCCTCCCCACCCAAACCTCCTTTGAGAACTATCACATTGGGGAGAACGGTGCGTGCTCTCAACCTCGCCACAGCTTGCCCTGCTCCTGGGAGACTGAAGGGGGAAGGCTGCGAGTGCTAGTCAGGGGCTTGGGCTGAGCTATTTGAGAGTGGCATGGCCTTGGGCAAGTTCCTGAACCCTATGGAGCCTATTTCCTCCTCTGTGAAATGGGCCTGAAGCCCCAGGGTGATCTATTTCTCATTTTGCCTTTGAAAATGATCAAAAATGATCAAAAAGCTTATGTTTGTGGAACTCACTCTCCCGTACACACCCAAGAACATTCATTCATTCATTCATTCACTCACTCACTCATCCATTCATTCATCAGATTGTTCAAGCCCTCCTCGAGGCACTGGGGAGCGTTTTGCAAACACCATCCCCTCTGGCGCTGCCAACAGCCTCCTGAGATATTTATTCCTGTAGGAGAGATGGGGGAGGCTGAGGCTGGGGCTCAGGGAGGTGGAGAACTGGTCCAGTGTCGCACTGCAAATACGGTGACAGTCACTCCTTGGACAAGGATTTCACTGTTAGCTTGACCATCAAATGTCTTTGCATCTTACAGAGATGTGTTCTGCCCGATCCTATTTGATTTCTACTGTAGCCCTATGGGGTAACTAGAGAGGAGACTGGGGTCTGTATTATGATGAGGAAACTGAGCCCCCAGACAGAGAGTGATTTCCATGAGGTTCCAAAGCAAAGGGCAGCACCGTCTGGAAACACAGAAACCAAACAGTGAACAGACGCCCACCATTGGCTCATCGGTGCTGTGGCTCACTGGGTATCATAGTTGATTCCAGAATACGCTGGTTTAGAGTCAAATGTCTCTGAAATGGAAATTCATCTCACAATGATGGTGTGCCACATCTCAAAGGGTAGCTTGCTTTCTTTGTTAGCAAAGGGGCAGAAATGAAATATGAGGTTTACGGAGCACCAAGCAGGTGTAAGACAACGTGTGCTGGGTATGCTTCTGCATGCCGCCCTCATCCAGGGAGGTGGTCCCAGCAAGTTAAGATCCTTGGAGAGTCCCCGGGGAGAGGACTTCAGAGGCCAGCTCCATTCTCCATGTTCCATCCCTCTGGCTCTGTACCCAGCCCAGGGGCTACCAACAGATCTGTCGTTGAGGCATGAGGGTGGGGATGGTAAGGACCAGCAGGAACTTCTCAGGAGTCCTAGAGGCAGGGTTTCTAAATCTCTGTCCAGGTGCTGTGCCCTCAGTCTACACTCAGATACCTTCCCCAAGCTCCCTAAACTCCCCAATCCCACAGAGGAGCTCAGCCAGATTACGGCAGCTGGGAGCACACTGATGGCCATCGTAATGCTGTCGCTAGGAGCTTCTGGAAACAATTGGGGTGAGATCATTCCGCTGGCTCAGCTACCACGGCTGATTACCAAGAGACAGAGCAGGAAGTAGTGCTGAAGAAGCCAAAACACAGAAACGGGTTAGTTTACTCTGGGCGGGCCCCAAGCTGGAAGGGAGCAGCCAGCACTGGTTGCTGATAGCCCCTGGCAGGGCTGAACCCTGTTAGGAAACTCGATGCTGCCCCCATACCAGGACCTGGCAGCAGCATGGGAAATTAACTCACAACACCAAGGTATCTAAACGTATTGAGGGGAATTCACCTGTTTATGGCATGTCTGGCCTCTAGACGGATGGGGTGGGTGGGCGTCGCGGGAACAAGGGAAACCCAGGGAGGGTACACAGTAAGTGCTCCATACAGGGATGCGCCCCTCGGAAACAGGCAGAAGCACAGAGCCAGGCTGGGGCCGGAAGGGCATTGAGAGGTCAGGTTCATCATGTTCTTCCATTCATGGACGGGAAGCAGAAGAGAAGTGAGGCTACATGATCGTATAGCAAGTCCCACCACTAGTAAGGTGGGCGTGCCACATCTTCCTTCTCAAGGTATAGCCCTTTCAAGCTCACAGCAGCAACACACACACACACACACACACACACACACACACACTGACTTTCCCATCATAAAAGTATTTCAAGTAAGGGACTGCCAGGTACAAAATTTCTGAAGTTGTTTTATACTTACATTCACAAGGTTGTGCCATAGAGGATTTGATCCAAGTCATGTTAAATGGTGCTCAGGGCAAAGAACATCGTCATTGACTATACTCAATAAACTCTGAGATAAATGAGGTCAAATGGTTCTTTACCACAGGACTTACTGGAGCATTTAAACTGATACGGGGGGACATCTGGGTGGCTCAGTCAGTTGAGTGTCTGACTCTTGATTTGGGCTCAGGTCATGATCTCAGGGTCTGCTTGTCCTTCTCCTTCCCGATCTTCCCCTTTCCCTGCTCTCTCTCTTTCAAATAAATAAAATAATTTTTAAAAATAAATAAAATGATATTGTGCATTCCCAAGCAACAAATGGGGAGAATAGATATGAATGAAAAAACAAATAATGGATCTGAGAGCCCAGGATATTATTTTCACTTCATTATCAATTTTCTTAACATTCTTGAAAAAACAATTCATTTGTAATGTTAGGATAACAAAAAACAAAAATAAATAAATAAAAGCATAGCATCTATCCATCCATCCAACCATCTATCCATTCATCTATCAATCCAATCATCCATTAATATGTAACCATCTGCCTATCTGACAATACTTTCATCCAACCATCTATCATCCATCTGCCCATCCCAAATCTCACAATCCATATACCCATATCTATCTATATATCCATATCTCTCTATATATCCATATATATATATATATATATATATCTGTATATCCATATCTGTCTATCTCTCCACCTAACCTTTCATCCGTTCATCCATGCACCCAGTCATCCATCCATCCATCCATCCATCCATCCATCATCCCATCCATCCATCCATCCATCCATCCTCCATCATCCCATCCATCCATCCATCCATCCTCCATCATCCCATCCATCCATCCATCCATCCATCTGCCCATCTCAATTCC
>PITA01034091.1:0-12018 GCA_004023965.1 Spilogale gracilis | reverse complement strand
GGGGAGCGCGTGTGGGACCGCGAACCCGCTGGGGGACGCAGGGAGAATGTGGGGGACCGCGAAACCACCGGGCGGACGCAGGGAGAATGTGGGGGACCGCGAACCCGCTGGGGGGACGCGGGGAGAGTGTAGGGGCCACTGCTGCCTGGGGGACGCAGGTCACCACACCCCCGGAAGCCAGGGAGGAAGGTTGCTGTCCCTGGCACTGGGTGTGACGCGGGCCTGTGACTGGCACATGAGGGCACGGCCCCGTGCCCCTGGGGACAGTCTGAAGCCAGATGCGGGCAGCGGTGCCAGTCAACGGACTGTAGGGAGGACGGCCCCACGCACGGGAGACCTGTGCTGCGTGTGACCCAGGGACGGGCCTGGACAGCAGTGTCCTTTGGGCTCTCTGTGGCCAGCGTGTGGCCGCATTCTGCACGCTCCATACTGACGCCTACAGTGGGCTCTGGTGCAGAGAGTTTGGCGCGGACAAGAGGGAGACGGCGGGGCGGCGCGGGGTCAGGGCCCTGGGGGGAGGCCGGGACAGCGCTGCAGGCCGGGCGGCCCTCCAGCCCCAGATGCACGGGGCCCGGCTCTGCCTGAGTCCGTGTGGCCGCTTTACAGGCTGGAGTGCTGGGCAGTGGCACGCGGGGCCCCCCGAGGCAGCTTCTGACTCAGGGGCGGGACTCTCCTGGAGGCAGCGGGGCTCCTGTCAGAGAAAGAGCAGGCTGGGGCAGGGGAGGCGGTGACGTCCGTCGGGGCTGGATGGCCAGGCCTGTGGACGCCCTCCCCGCACCGCGAGGGCTTCCCTCCTGCCTCTGTGTCCAGGTTCAACAGGGACATCGAGTTCATGATCGGGCACAAGCCCAACATCTTCTGGCAAGTCACGTGGAGAGTGGTCAGCCCTCTGCTCATGCTGGTCATCTTCCTGTTCTTCTTCGTGGTCAAAGTCAACGAGGAGCTGATCTACAGTGTCTGGAACCCTGCCTATGTGAGCCCTGGGGCTGCCCGGGAGGGGCAGGGGGCGGTGCCTGGGGCGTGGCGGTGACCCACAGGGCCGGGGGAGACCCGGCAGGCTGTCCACACCACGGCCACTCACAGCCGCTCTCCCCCAGGAGGAATTTCCCAAATCCCAGAAGGTCACATACCCGGGCTGGGTGTACGCGGTCGTCGTCATCGTGGCTGGGGTGCCCTGCCTGGCCATCCCCGCCTTCGCCATCTACAAGCTCCTCAGGGACCGCTGCCAGAGGTCAGGGGACCGCCGGGGGCTGGTGAGCGCACTGTCCACTGCCTCCGTCAACGGGGACTTGAAATCCTGAGCGGCCTGGCCCAGCGTGCGTGGCTGTCGGTGTTGGGGAGGGTCTGGGCCACACACGTGAGAGTGAGTGCACGTGTGCGTGTGCATGTGTGAGTGCGTGTTTGTGTATACTTCACATCGTGCACGTGTGTGTACCTGTGAGTGTGCATACAAGCATGTGTGCACAGGTGAGTGTGTGTGTGTGAGCGTGTGCATGTGCACAGTATGCGCGAGTGTGTATATGCCTGTGAGAGTGTAACATGTGGGAGCGTGTGTGTGGTCACACGTGTGTGAGGACTGGAGGGTGGGTGCATCCGTGGGCTGTGTGTGTGCGTGTGGTACGTGTGGTGTTGTATGAATGTGTTGGGCACACGTGTGCTTGTGTCCGTGTGCGTGTGTGTGTACGTGTGGACACACGCCTGCCACGCCGGCCCGCGCCATCATGCTTGCCCGTGTCCCGGATGTGGGGGGCCCGTCGGCTCCGGCCCCAGCGCCACCTGCCCCCTGCTTTGCCGTCGACCTTCAGACCAGGAGCTCAGGGCATGAGCTCCCCGCGATGAGGACCACCCTTCTCCAGCCCCCAGCTGGGGGCTCCAGAGGACTCCGCGATGTCCCTCTGAGGCCTGACCGGCCGCCCGCGGGCCTCGGCGGGATGCGGGCTCGGGGAGAGCCGACCCGATTAATCTCGCTTCCAGCTGCCTCAGATAGGCGGGCGGTGAGACAAAACTCAGTTTGGTCCAAGTTAAGGCGGAAACCACCCTTCGAGTGTTCCTAAGAGGGCATATTCACTGCATGAATTTGTAGTTAGGTGTTGGAAAAGGCGAGTTATAGGGTGACTCGGCCTGGCCAGCGAGGTCGAGGACAGCCTGTGTGTCCCGAATGCGGCAGGGACCGGGAAGCCCATCTTGGCGTCCCGCGGTGAAGCCTGCTGCGGCTCTCCCCTCCGTCCCGGGAAGGGCTGTTTTCTGGGTCCCACAGCCTATCTCAGCCAAAGTCACTTGGCACATGGGGGGTTATTTGTGGACACCTCTCCTCTCCATGGAAAAATCAGGAAGTTTACATAAAACTGGGTTTTCTGAGCATCCGCCGGGCAGGGGTGGGGACCTGGGTGGCATGTGGGTCCCTGAGCCATGTTCCCCCTACTCGGATGCCCTGGGGCCCTGTCCCCATCCCACGGCCTCCTGTCCCGCGGTGACGCAGAGTTCAGCCCGCAGCCCCGCTGTGAACCTCCGGACCCCGGCATGTCCGGTCCGCTTACTCAGCCGGTCGCCTGCAGAACCCTCGGGGGCGCACAGCCTGCTGCGGGGGCCGTGATGGTGCGCACCTGTCCCCCGCCCCCTCCCGCCCCACTGCAGCCTCCGCCCTCCTCTCCAAGCCTCCCACCCCCACTGGGAGCACAGTGGGCAGCCCAGCCTGGATGCCCTCCCTGCCCAGGGCGCGAGGGGGGGAGACTGCGGGGCTGGCCCCAGGCCCTCATGACCGGCCAGGGGAGTTATTCTGTCCCTGACGGGGCCTGGTTTTGCAGACTTGGCCTATTTGCAAGTCGTTGGAAACACGGGATGTGCGCGCGCGATGTGTACCTGTCTGAATAAATCACTATTTCATAGTCTTGGCCTAAATGTTGTCTAAATGCAGAAGGATGAGCGGTCAGTGGGGCCCCAGTCACTCAGGGCAGCCCGGTTCCCGGAGAGGTCATGACACTGCGAAGTCACTGCGTCCACGGAGCCCTGCGAAGAGCAGGAGGTGGGCGGCCTTGGCTCGGGGCCTGGCGCCCTGGTGAGGTCAGGTCAGCTGCAGGGCTGCCCTCCTGCCTTGCCCATGCTTCCCTCCCTCTCTCCCATCCCCCTCCCACCCAAGGTCAGTGGAAGTGTGTCAGCGGCCCACACCTCTGTGACCCACGTATTTGGCCTGCGTGAGACCAGCATCCCGGGAAGTGGGAATTCCCCATCTGGGGCCCCAGCCTTCCCAAAAGCATGCCCTAGGGGTCCATGGGCCTGGGAGCCCCCCTGGGAGCCCCAGTCGGAGCCCACCGCATCGGCCCATCACCCTCCCTCGCACTGCACGAGAACCCGAGCGGAGGGCACACCCGGATGTCCCCCAGCCTTTCTGAGCCCCTATGGGTGCCCGTCCCCCCGCTGCCCCACCCTTCGTCCGGAGCTGTGTCCCTGCTTGTGGTGGGTGCTGGGGGGTCTGGAGCCCGCGCAGCCACCACAGGTGCCCGGGGGGGGACTCCCCGGAAGAGGGACATGTGTCACCGGCCTGCGGGTTACACTCAATCTGAAAAACAAACGTGGCTCAGACATGAGCACCACTCACCACGGCACCTGACCCCTCGCTGGGCACCAGCTGCCCTCCTGTGCGTGGCGAACCCACCGCGCGCCTCCACGGCTGGGTCCCCGGTGAACGCGGCTGAGAGGAGCAGGCCCACCCCGAGGTCACACCCGGGGGCTCTGCTTATGGAACATTCTAGAAAGGACAAAACAGTACTGACAGAGAACAGTTGGGCGCCTGGGGGGGCACGGGGGAGCAGGAGTGGAGGGAGTGGGGTGGCCATGAAGGGGGCCGGAGGGGCCCTCGCTGTGACGGACACGTGCCGATCCGACCTATCACGTCAGCACCCCTGCACCTGATGACATTTTGCGAGACACCAACTGTGGGGGGACAGGGCGAGGACACAGGGCGAGGACACACGGCTCTGCGCCACCCGCCCCTCGCGGCGACAAGTGAGGCTACAATTGTCCCAGGATCTGAAGCTTGATTAGAAAGTCAGTGGTTTTTATAAAACAACGGAACTAGCCACGGTCTTGGGAGTCCCGGCGCGACCCCGACGGGGAACACGAGGCCCTCACCGGATGCGGGCTGCCCGTTGGCCTCGGGCATGAAAGGAGGTGCGGGCAGAGGGCCTGGGGTCAGAAAGGGACTGCGGGGGGAGAGCGAGAGCCTGGCCCAGGTTACCAATTAACTGGCTCCACGGGTTTTCCTTTAAATCGTGAGGACGTGCTCCCACACGGAGGTGCGGGCATGGAGTGCGCAGGGGGAGCCGGACCGCGTGGGGACGGCCGCGGGGACGAGAGGCCAATGTGGGACAACAAGGGCCAGTACCTGCTGAGCTGCGTCGGCTTCGCCGTGGGCCTCGGCAACATCTGGAGGTTCCCGTACCTGTGCCAGACCTACGGCGGAGGTGAGCCGCCCCCACGGGCCCCGCGCGCCAGCGAGCCCGGGAGCCGGGGGGCGCCTGTGGAGTGGAGGTCCAGTCCGCTGGTGGCCGGCCTTCCGCGGATCAGGGGAGCTTTCCGAATGCCGCTCTCCACGCAGCAGCCCACAGGTCTGCGGGGTGTGTGGGCCGGGCCGTCTTCCCTCCGTCTGTGCCGGCCCTTTCCTGGGGTGCGACCCGGGGGCTGTGGGGTGCCACTGGCAGGACAGCTCACGGTCAGGCTCCCCTCCACACTGGTAAGACCCCAGGCCCCTGGAAGCCCTCCGGAGCAGTCCTCCCGCACCCTCTGGGTCCCTGGCTGGAAATGTGGGGGCTCTTTCCTTTGGGGGTGATTCCACCACCCCCACCGGGAAAAGGGAAGAAAGGAAGGTCTGCGCGTGGCTGATGGACGTTGTCCCGGCGCCTTGCCCTCCTGGCTGTGCTGGGAGAGTGTGGGTTGGGGGTTTGCGGGAGCTGCTGTGGACGGGGCTGGCCAGGGCCGGGAGGGGTCCCTGTCTGTGAGGAAGCTGCTTCTGAGAACTTGATTATCTTTCCTGCTTATAAGAAGCTGGAGGAGACGCCTCTCCCAGAACCGCGGCCCAGAGGTGCCAAGCCTCCCTGGGGGGTTGGGGCCAGGGAGCATGTGGGACTCGGGTCGTGTCCCGGGCCCCTGAGCTGTCCTGTGCATCAGGAGGCATGTGTGGGCGCCACACGGTGACCTGCACGCGGGTGGTCCCTGAGGGTCAGTTGGGCTTCGCTCAGCGCTGTGTCGTGCTGGGACCGTCCCGGGGACGCGGCTTCCGGACCCCGTGGCTGGTGTGGTCTGGCCCGAGAGCTGCATCCCGGGCACTGGGCACCAGGACCAGCCCGCACCTCCTGAGCCCATGGGGCAGGAAGGGGGACCCTGCTGGGTAAATAGTTCTTTTAGGCCCTATTTCGGGGTCTGAAGCCATTTGTGAAATGTTGTGAAATATTCAAGTTTCAAAATCACTCACTTGTCTTAAACAAGCGCCCCTCCTGTGCGAGAACCACGTTTTTGTCTCACACGGGCCACCACAGATTCCCTGGAACAGATGAGCAGAAAACTACTGCATTTTTATTCTGCAGAAACTCATGGCCTCTTAGGGTGAACATGTTCTCTCTCCTTAGTGATGGCTCAGGTCTGTAAGCTTCTCTTCAGGGATAAGACTTAAAAGGCAACATTGTAGCAGAAGTGCGGGGAACACTCAGGCGCCCCCGCCCGCCCGGCATTGTCACCTCCACCCGGCTCCTGGGGGGGCCCCAGCGCCTGCGGCCAGGGCGTGCACGCCACCAGCGGCTGGCACAGGGCACCCGCCGAGATCGAAGGTTCCAGCCCGGGAGTCATTCACGACCCCGTCCGCAGCAGCACGCGTGGGGCGTCCAGTGAGTGGCCCGCGAGCTCCGCGTGGCCGCGTTGTGACTTGGCACCTGTGGGCTCCGTGCGGATGGCAGAGCCGTGCACGGACATGATGACCGTATGCGACAGTCAGTGCAGCGGTCCAGAGGGTCGCGTCCTCTCACTGCCCTCCTGTCCCGGTCCTGAATTGGCCGTCGCCGTCCCCCTGGGCCTCACCGCCAGGCTGGCGACTCCACGAAGACTCTTGGGGTTTCATGGGCATCGTGTGGCATTTCCAGATTGTCTGGGGACGAATGTCCTCTTGGTAACACCAAGTCGTCCCATCCACGGAGACAGCTTATCACACACCCACCCTGGTCTCCTCCGTCCTCCGTTTTCTCTCTGGGACAGTCTCGGGGCATCTCGTTCTGTGGATTCTCAGCAGTGCCAGGGTCCGTCCCGATCAGATAGACGTTTATCTCCGTGACATCTCTCAGTGGACGGGGCTGCGGTGCCTCGCCTCCAGCACCCCTCGGGCCGGTGGCGTGGGGCTCGTGCGCTGGGATCTCGCCGCCCCAACTCCCGACCACAAGAACCTCCTCTTCGCTCACTGGCTGAGCCCACCCAGTGAGGGTAGTGCCCACGCCAACCGATTCTCCCGATCCCAGCCGCATGCACCCCATCTCTGCCGGTCCCTCTGCAGTAAGTGCAGAGCCCACAGGGGGAGGGTCCGGCCCACGGGGCTGCCGCGCCGCAGAGCAAGTCTCAGCCGTGGGTCCCAGGCTGCCCACGGCGTCCGTGTGACTGCTGCGAGTCAGGAACGCCCATGGCCCCTCCTCTGGTCAAAGCTTTGCTAGAAGGGCTCGCGGAATCCCGGAAGCAGTTTCCTTGTCCGTCCCAGGTGCTTTATGAAGAACAGCCCTGGAGCAGCCCCGCGGCAGGCACGCACAGAGTGCGGGCGTCGGAGCTCCCCGCTCCCTCCGGCACCTCCTGGGTTCACGGGCTGGAGGCTCTCGGAACCCCACAGCTTACGGTTTTCACGGAGGTTCCATTCGGCCGGCAAGGTTGATGGCGTCACCCGCCTGGGTGATGAGCCTAGGAAGGGAATTGGGGCTCAAAGTCCTGCCTCCGCGATCCCGAGGCCGGGCTGTCTCGAGCCAGGGGCCTTCCTCCAAACTGGCTTAGTTTTGACCCAGGTCTGCACGCCTTCCGGACAGGGCTAGAGTGCAGCTAGTACATAGGGGTCCCCCATCTGTAATCGCAGAGCTGCTCCCTCCTCTTCTCCCGCCAGCGTGGCCAATGCGGCAGCACCAGGCTGGCCGCGAGGGGACACTCCCCTCCCTCCCGCTGCACTGCTCCTCCTGGGGGTCCCTGCCCTGGGCCTGCTGGTGGTGGCTCTCCCCCGCAGAGTAGGAGGTCCCTGGGTCCTGGCCGACGTGGAGGCTACGTGCCCTTTCTAGACGGAGGGCCAAACGCCTGGGACCCAGAGCCCCTGCCTGACCGCCAGGCACCCACTCCCAGGGCCTGGGCAGCCGGTCCCCCCGTCCTTACCATGCTGCCGGTGTGCGTTCAAGGCCCAAGGGAGGCTGGGAGGTGCACACACAGTGCCTGGTGCAGGTGGGGGGGACGGGAAGAGGGGCAGGTGGGGAGGGCTCCTCCATCTGGACCCTGGACCCCTGGCCCGTGGTTGGCCCCCTCCCTGCCAGGAGCTCCCTGAAGTGGTCCGGGCTGGGTTCGTACCCCCAGCTCCAAGCACCGGCCTGTGGGTGCCCCGGTCGTCCTGGGGGCGTCCGGCATCCCTTGAGGCGTCTCCCAGAACTCCGCGCTGTTCTTTCACGCTTCTTCGTGGTCTGGCCGCCACGTGGAGAACACCAGCAAGCCATGTTTTGTCCCAAACACTGGCGTCCGTGCAGAAGCTGGTGTGGGCTGAGGGGCTATCTGTCCTCTCCGGGGCCCCGGCTCAGGGTCAACACTTCTGACTGGCGCAAAATCCAGGGCGAGGCTGGCCTCCTGAGGGAGCTGGGGAGAAGCAGGGAGCTCGGTTGCTGACGTGGCCAGCCCCGTGCGTGCGGTGGGGGCAGGGGTAGGGCCTGTGGACACACGCACTGCGGTTAACTGGAAGGAAACACAGCTCCCGCCTGTACGGGGGCTCCCTTCCCCAGCAGCACGGGAACACCCACCGTCCCGTGGGATGCGGGAGCCACAGACGCCCCCAGGCGATCTGGAGGGCCCCTCGGGGCGTTGGGCTCCAGGAGAGGCTGGGCCCCTCGCTCCTCACACCCGTGGCCTTTTCTCCTGCCCCCACCACCGCTGGCTCCCGGGGCAGAAAGGTTCTCCCATCCATCCCGTGGAGGTGGTCAGTGTGTGCTCCCTCGGGGGACCACGAACCTCACCCTGCCGTGGGTGCCCATCTCCCAGTACCCAGACGCTGGCGCAGGGCATGCTCGCACCCAGGCATGGAGAGACGGGCCAGCCTCCTCCCCGGCACAGAGCTCCAGAGACCATTTCAAATGTGCACCTTCTCCAGCATTCTGCCCGGAGCACAGACCAGCCCCGTGTACCAGCAGGGCCCATAATCGGGGTGCGGGGTGTTCCTCCAGGAGCAGCACTGCTCTCAGTTGCACGGAACTTGCCCTCAGAGCCTCACAAGGTGGGGCTGCCAAGGGACTGGAGACGGCAGCAGACCAGGTGCCCAACGTGAGGCCCGTCTCCCCGGCCCGCGGCTGTGCCGTGCTGTCGCCAACCCTCCGCTGACCACTGCGTCTTTGCAGGGGCCTTCCTCATCCCCTACCTCATCGCCCTGGTGCTTGAGGGAATCCCTATCTTCTACATCGAGCTGGCCATCGGACAGCGCCTACGGAGAGGCAGCATCGGGGTGTGGAGGGCCATCTCGCCCTACCTGGGCGGAGTGGGTAGGTTGCCTGCCTCTGGCCCTTGCCTGGAGCTGCTGGGAGGGCAGGGCTGCAGGTCCCGTGCGTGTCCGGGGTCAGCTCATCTCAGCACACAGCCAGTGGCTTTGACCCTGCACAGAGGGGCCCGGACATAGCAGGACATGGAGATGGCCTGTGGCCATGTCCCTGTGGGAGCTGTCTGCTCACACGCTCAGCACGCCTCTTCCAGGAGGCCCACTTTTGTTCCCCAAGGCCCCAGAAGGGAGCTGGGTGCAGGGTGCTCCGTGGGGTGAGCTCAGGCTGCAGAGGGAAGGCCCAGCCCCATGGAGCAGCAGCAAGCTGTCCCAGATAGCCCAGGCCTGTGTCCCACTGTGTCCTGGGGACTTGACAGTGTCCACGGAGGCCTCGACAGGGGGCAGGCCTGGGGCTGGGAGTGCCCGTGAGACGGCTGCTGCAGGGAGGGGTCTCCGACACGCCCGGGATGGCGGCTACAGCGCTGTGTGCGAGGCCTGCTGGGAAGCCGCGGAGAGGCGGACCGCAGCCCAGCTGTGCATGGGGCCGCACGGCCGTGGAAACGATGCGTCACCCCCGGGTGCATGCGGCCAGCTGTGGGCCAGCGGTGGGCGGACAGCAGGAGCCTTGGGGGGCCAGGGAGCAGGACTGGGGTGCTGTGTCTGGAGCCCTGTGGCCAGGAGGCAGGGGAGGTGCTGAACGCCGCCTCTCGGCAGGGCTGGGCTGCCTCACCGTGTCCTTCCTGGTCAGCCTCTACTACAACACGGTCCTGACGTGGGTGCTGTGGTACCTGCTCAACTCCTTCCAGAGCCCGCTGCCCTGGGGCTCCTGCCCGCTGGACCTCAACCACACAGGTGCGCAGCGTGGGGGAGGGGCTCAGCGCCCCGCCTCACCCGGGCCGGCTCGGGCTCCCCAAGCAGCACATCAGGGAGCCTGCCCTCCTGACCCCACCGTAGCCGGCCGCGGGTGGGCCTGGGTCCCCACAGACCCCGTGGATTCACAGCCGGCTGTGTGCGGGCACTGTCCTGGGACGAGAGGCAGAGTGGGGGGGCCGCGTCTTCTGCGGGGTTCCGTCCAGCCCTCAGCCCCGCGCTCTCGCGGAGGGGAGCCTCGCAGCATGGGAAATGGCTACTATCCCGCACTGGTTCACGGAGCTGCGTTAGCCCTCCTTCCCTCTCTGCCTCTGCCGACACTGACTTGACACGTTCTGAAGGAGGCCGTGGGGGGCTGTGGTCCTGCCTGCTGTGCCGGTGCTCGGCCCCGGGCTGGGCCGTCCTGGGCGGAGGCCTGCGGAGCCCACAGTGGGGCCCGAGCCCTGTGGCCAGCCCCCGGCAGGAGCCTGCTGTTTCCAGGGCTCGAGGCGGAGTGCCAGGCCAGCAGCTCCGTGAGCTACTTCTGGTACCGGCAGACGCTGAACATCACAGCAGACATCAGCGACAGCGGCTCCGTCCAGGGGCATCTGCTGGCCTGCTTGGCCGCGTCCTGGGCAGTGGTGTACCTGTGCGTCATCAGAGGCATCGAAACCTCGGGGAAGGTGAGGCCTCGGGGGGCCCGTGGCCCGGCTCCCTCCAGCCCGGGGTTCATGCAGAGCCTTGGAGGTTGTGCTGAGAGGGCGCAGACGCGAGGCCCGGTGCACTCCACGGAGACGGGCGCCCTCCCTGGGGACGCTGCTCAGACGCCAACCGGGTGGTTTTCTCCCCTCTTTTCCTCCTAACCTGTTCGGGTCTCTAGGTTTAAAGTGTGTTTCTTGTGGACCTCACACCTTGCATGAGACCTGGGATCTTGTGTTTCTAGCCACACTGGCGGTCCCGGCCCCTGTCGGCTGTCTAGACCATTCACGTTCAGTGTGACAGTCAGTGCAGCCTCCATCAGCCCTCCTGGGTTCGTCTCCTACCGGTCTCCTCTGTCCTCTGCTCCTGCTTCTCCCGTTTCCTGGGTGTTTCTTGTGACCCTGCTCTATCCGACTGTTGGCTCATCAGCGATGACTGTTCGACCCTCGGGGTTGGATGTGGGGCGTGGCCATCGGTCCATCTGGGAGCAAAGCTGCCCTCATGGGACGAGGCAGGAGACTCACTCACGCTGCCCCGCCGTCCTCGGCTTTCCTGCCTCTTGCTCACAGTTCGGTTCGACGCTCTCTGAGCAGCAAACATGTCCTGGCGTCTTGCTGGAAACAGTTGCTATCTCCTGGAGAGACTTCGGTGTTGGGGAGAAACGTGTCAGCGGCTCCTTGTGTGGTTTCCTGTGTAGGCCTGGCCTCCGGCTCGCAAACCTGCCTTCACCGTGCACCCTCCATTCTCCTGGGGCAGACGGGCCCCGGCCACACGCATCCCGCCTTTCAGTGCCTGCGGCACGGCTCCTTGCCTTCCCCGACCCCGGCGCTGACGGGTGTTCACAGCCCCCTGCCCCGGGCCAGGCGTGTGCGCACGCCTGCTCGTTTTCTCAGTTGGCGTGTTACGGGGACCACTGTGTGAGGTCTTTGGGCTTGAGAGAACCGGAATTACTGCATTGGGACCGAAGCAGCTGTTAGGCCCAAGAAGCCACCGGAAATTCCAAGTGACCCTGAGATGGGATCCCCACGGGGCCACCAGGACGACTCAGTCTGCACCAGGGGTCTTGGGGGCAGCGGTGAGGGAGGGAAGGGCGTCATCCGTGGATTTATTCTGTGCAGACACCATGAGTGCAGACCCCTGACCACACCCACTGAGGAGGGGGCACTGGTCCAATGCTGGGGAGCCGGGTGTGGGCACGGGTGGGGGGAGGGCTGGCCCTGGGAGAGGTGTGGTGCTGATAAGAGGGAGGCCCACCCGCCCGGGATGGTCGGTGCCCACCCCTCGGATGCAAGTGCGTGTGTCAATGCACTTGTGAGCCTCCCAGGAGCGCCAGCCCCTCAGAGCCTGACCGGGGCCCACACCCCGCTCCGCGGTGCCCTCTGCCGCCACTTGGCTGGGATCCCAGGTGACAGACGGGGGCTCCCCACGGAGGCGTTGACGGCACACCTGCCTCTTACCGGTTTTCTGTGGAACAGACAGCACTGAAAAGTCTAACCACTTGGTCTTTTTTAAAGGCAATTTATTTCACAGCCCTGTTCCCGTACTTGGTCCTGACGATCTTCCTTATCCGAGGACTCACCCTGCCTGGGGCAGTCAGAGGGTTAATCTACCTGTTCACTCCAGATGTGAGTTGGTTTGAATTTTAGTCCAGGTTCCAGAGGCCGAGGCAGAGCCCAGCTCAGTTCGTGGGAATGGGTGATAGCTAGAGGCCAGGCCACCCCGGGCAGAGTGCGGGT
>PITA01034090.1:0-12025 GCA_004023965.1 Spilogale gracilis | reverse complement strand
TGTGAAGATGTGGTCCATATATACAATGGAATACTACGCCTACATCGAAAAGGACAAATATCCAATTTTTGTAGCAACATGGACTGGACTGGAGGAGATTATGCTGAGTGAAATAAGCCAGGAAGAGAGGGTCAAGTATTACATGGTTTCACTTACTTGCGATGCATGAGGGGTAACCTGGAGAACAGTGGGAGAAGGAAAGGAAATGTAACTAGGGTAATCCAGGGAGGGAAACGAAACAACAGAGACTTTGGACACAGAAACAAACCGAGGGACTTGGAGGGAGGGGGGTGGGGGGATGGGAGAGCCTGGTGGTGGGTACCGGCGGCGCCTAGAGCGTGGAGCACTGGGTGTTGGGAATGGGGAAAAAAAAAATTTAGTAACAATTAAAAAAATAAATAAATAAATAAATTTAAAAAAAAAAGAAAAAAAAACGTTTTGAATTAAAACTACACACCCACGGCAATGGCTAAAGGTGAAAAAGACTGACAACATTAAGTACTGATGTGGAGCAATCAAAATCTCACATGAGTGTAAACTGGCACAACTGCTTTGGAAACTATTCAGTAAAGACAAGTATAGGCATACCTTATAATCCATCGATCATACTCCTTGGGTACACCGAACAGAAATGTGTACATATGTTTAACCAACAATAATAGGTACAAAAGTATAAAAGCAGTGGGAAAAACTCAAATTCTAGAATAGGTGGATCTATGATATATCTATTCACAAAACAGAATATTCAATGAGAACTACTTACCCATAAGTATATGCAAAATTGGGAGTGAATCAAAAATAGAACAAGGACAGTGAAGGGGAGGTAGAGAAATAGAGTTTATACTGTGGCAAGTTTTCTGCATTTTATGTGAAGTAGTACAAGATTAAGTATATGCTGATTAAGTCAAAGACGCACACTGGAAAAAACAAGTGTTGGTGAGGATGTGGGGAAAAAGGAGCCTTCATGCACTGGTGGGAATGCAAACTAGTGCAGCCACTGTGGAAAACAGTACGGAGTTTCCTCAGAAAGTTAAAAATAGAACTACCCTGTGATCCAGTAATCACACTACTGGCGATTTACTAAAAAAAACCCCAAAAACGAAACACTAATTCAAAAGGATATGTTTGTTGCAGCACTATTTACAATAGCCAAACTATGGAAGCAGCCCAAGTGTCCATTGATAGACAAATGGATATAGAAGATATGACATGTATACACATGGAATATTACTCAGCCATAAAAAGAATGCAATGTTGCCATTTGCAATGACATGGATGGATCTAGAGAGTATAACACTAAGTGAAATAAGTCAGTCACAAAAAGACAAATACCACAGGATTTCACTCATATGTGGAATTTAAGAAACCAAAGAAAAAAGACAAACCAAAAACCAGACTCTTCACTATAGAGAACAAACTGATGGTTATCAGAGGGGAGGTGAGTGGGGTGATGGGTGAAATAAATGATGGGGACTAAAGAGTACACTTAACATGATAAGCAATGAGAATGTACTGAGTTGCTGAATTACTATATTGTACCCCTGAAACTAATATAACACTGTTAACTATACTGAAATTAAAATTAAAAACTTAATTAAAAAAAGATGTACATTGGAATCCTATAGCAACTACTGAAAATACAATGCAAGGAGGGTAAGTAAAAGTGCCAGTAGAGGAATTTAAAAACAGATGCAGCGAATAGGTAACAAACACTGAAATGGCAAACCTAAATCCAAACATATTAATAATTACATTACATATAAGTGGACAAAAAACAGAGACAGAGATTGTCAGAATGAATTAGCAAGCAAGACTAAACTATATGCTGTATGCAAAAGATACTTTAAGGGGTACCTGCGTGACTCAGTTAAACGTTTGCCTTTGGCTGGGCTTGTGGTAGAAGGTAACTTACAGATGTAACAACAACAAAAACTGGTAGAAGGAAGTAATACAGACTGCAGAGAGATAAATGAAATAGAGTATAGAAAATAAAAGAGAGGGACGCCTGAGTGGCTCAGTTGGTTAAGCGACTGCCTTTGGCTCAGGTCATGATCCCGGAGACCAGGGATCGAGTCCCACATTGGGCTCCCTGCTCGGCGGGAAGCTGCTTCTCCCTCTCTCACTCCCCCTGCTTGTGTTCCCTCTTTGGCTGTGTTTCTCTCTGTCAAATAAATAAAATCTTAAAAAAAAAAGAAAAGAAAAGAAAAGAGAAATATAATGAAACCAAAAGTTGGTTCTTTGAGAAGATCAACAAAATTGACAAACCTTTAGCTAAGAAAAAAAAAAAGACTTGTGAAAAAAGAAGACTCAAATTATTAAATTCAGAAATTAAACTGGGGACATCATCACTGATTATACAGAAATAAAAAACAATTATAAAAAAGCCTATCAAAATGATTCATCAGGAAATAGAAAATCTGAATAGATCTATGACTAGTAAGTAGATCAAATCAGTGATCAAAAATCTCCCAATAAAGAAAAGCCCAGAACTATATAGCTTCAGTAGTGAATTCTACCAATTAAAGAATTATTAAATCCACAATGGACTAAGGACCTAAATGTGAGACCTGAAACCATAAAATTCTAAAAGAGACTGTAGGCAGTAATTTCTCTGACACTGACCACTGCAACATTTTTCTAGAATGTTTCCTTAGGCTAGGGAAACAAAAGCAAAAATAAACTATTGGGACTACATCAAAATAAAAAGCTTCTGTACAGCAAAGGAAACAATCAATAAAACCAAAAGACAACCTACTGAATGGGAGAAGACATTTGCAAATGACATATACAATAAAGGATTAATATCCAAAATATCTAAAGAACTTAGAAAACTCAACACTAAAAAACCCCAAATAATCCAGTTAAAAATGGGTGAAAGAAAGGAACAGATATTTCCCCAAAGACGACACACAGATAGCCAAAAGAAACGTGAAAAACTACTCAACACCACTAAACATGAGGGAAATGCAAATCAAAACCACAATGAGACATCACCTCACACCTGTCAGAATGGCTAAAATAAAAAACACAAAAAACAAGTGTTGGTGAGGATGTGGAGAAAAAGGAACCCTCATGCACTGCTGGTGGGAATGCAAACTAGTATAGCCACCAGTAAGGAGCTTCCTCAAACAGTTAAAAATAGAACTGCGGTAGGATCCAACAATCACACCACTGGCTATTTACCCAACGAATACAAAAACACTAATTCAAAGGGATACTGGTTCCCCTATGTTTATTGCAGCAATGTTTACAATAGCCAAACTATGAAAGCAGCCTAAGCGTCCACTGATTGTTGAATAGATAAAGTACACACACACACACACACACACACACACACACACACACAGAGGAATATTACCCAGTCATAAAAAAGAATGAAATGTTGCCATTTACAATAACATGGGTGGATCTAGAGAGTATAATGCTAAGTGAAATCAGTCAGTCAGAGGGGCACCTGGGTGGCTCAGCTGGTTGAACATTTGACTCTTGGTTTCAGCTCAGGTTGGGATCTCGGGGTCATGGGATCAGGCCCTGCATCATTTCCATGCTGGGCGCAGAGTTTGCTTGGTAATTCCTCCCTCTGCCCCTCCCCCCACTCATGCTCATAAATACATATGTATTTTTTAATTTTCTTAAAGATTTTATTTATTTATTTATTTGACAGAGAGAGAGAGAGAGATCACAAGTAGGCAGAGAGGCAGGCAGAGAGAGAGGAGAAAGCAGGCTCCCTGCTGAGCAGAGAGCCTGATGCGGGCCTCGATCCCAGGATCCTGAGATCATGACCTGAGCTTTAACCCACTGAGCCACCCAGGCGCATATATATATATATATATATTTTAAGTCAATCAGAGAAAGACAAAACCATATGATTTCACTCATATGTGGAATTTAAGAAACAAAACAAAACAAAAAGAGACAAACCAGAAACAGACTCTTAACTATAGAGAACAAAGTAAGGTTTCCTTTAAGATCAGAAAGCAGACAGAATGTCCACTTTCGTCACTTGTATCCAACATAGTACTAGGAGTTGTAACCAGAGGAATTCGGTTAGAAAAATAAAAGGCATCCAAATTGGAATAGAATAAATGATCTGTTTACAGATGACATGATCTCATACAGTTGACCCTGAATAACACAGCTTTGAACCGCATGGGTCCACTTACATGCAGATTTTTTCAGATACAGTACAGTACTGTAAATGTATGTTCTCTTCCTTATGATTTTAATGTTTTTTCTCTAGCTTACCTTATTGTTAGAATACAACATATAATTCAACCTTAAAAAAAAGAATACAACATATAATATAAACATGCAAAATATGTATTAACTGGCTGTTTATGTTATTGGTATGGCTTCTGGTCAACAGTATTTGTAGTTAAGTTTTTGGGGACTCAAAAGTTATATGTAGATTTAACTCCAGTTTAGTCAACATACAGTGTTATATTGGTTTCAGATGTACAATATAGTGATTCAACGATTCCACACGAAACCCAGTGCTCATCACCACAAGGGCACGCCTTAATTTCCATCACCTGTTTCACCCAGTACTCCACCCACCTCCCGTCTGGTAACCATCAGTTTGTTCTCTATAGTCAAGAGTATGTTTTTTTTGCCTTTTTTCTGTTTGTTTTGTTTCTTAAATTCCACATATGAGTGAAATCATATGGTATTTGTCCTTCTCTAATGTCACTTAGCATTTTATTCTCTTTGCAAATGGCAAAATTTCTTTCTATGGTTGAGCAATATTCCATTGTATGTATGTGTTTATGTGTGTGTGTATATACATATCATATATATCATCATGTCATACATATCACTTCTTTATCCATTCACCTATCGATGGACTCTTAGGCTACTTGCATAGTTTGGCTAATTGTCAATAATGCTGTAATAAACATAGGGGTACCTGTATCCCTTTGAATTAGTGTTTTTGTATTCTTTGTGTAAATAGCCAGTAGTGTGACTACTGATCATAGGGTAGTTCAATTTTCACCTTTTTGAGATAACTTCATATTGTCTTCCACAGTAGCTGCACCAGCTTGCATTCCCACCAACAATGTACAACGGTTCCTTTTTCTCCACCTCCTTGCTAACACTTGTTTCCTATACGCAGATTTTTGACTGCACAGGAATCAGTGTCCCTAACCCTTGCATTGTTCAAGGGTCAACTGTATGTTAAAACCCTAAATATTCCACAAAGAAATTGTTAGAGCTAATAAATTTATCAAAGTTGCAGGATACAAAATCAACATAAAAATCAGTTGCATTTCACACACTAGCACTGAACAATCCAAAAAGCAAATTAAGAAAAAGATTCCACTTATACAATAGCACCAAAAGGAATAAAATACTTAGGAATAAACCTAACAAACAAGGACGTAAAAGTCATCTTCTTTTTTTTATTTAAAGATTTTATTTATTTATTTGACAGAGAGAGAGAGAGAGAGAGAGAGAGAGAGAGAGAGAGAGAGAGAGATATCACAAGTAGGCAGAGAGGCAGGCAGAGATAGTAGAGGAAACAGGCTCCCTGCTGAGCAGAGCCTGATGCGGGTCTCAATCCCAGGACCCTGAGATCATGACCTGAGGGGAAGGCAGAGGCTTTAACCCACTAAGACACCCAGGCATCCAAGGACGTAAAAGTCTTGTATGCTGAAACTAAGACTCTGCTGAAAGAAATTCAAGATATAAATAAATGCAATGTGTAATGGTCTCAACTTTTGTCTACCTCAAAACTCATACATTGAAATCTTAATCCCCTGATGATGTTATTCCTAGGTGGGGTTTGGGAAGGTCCTTAAATCACAAGCGTGGATTCCTCATGAATGGGATTAATGACTTTATAACAGAGGCTCCAGAGAGATGCCTTGCCCATTCTGCCATGTATATCACAAGAAGTCTGTGACCAAAAAGAGGCCTCACATGACTACACTGGCACCCTAATTTCATCAGACTTCTGGGCTCCAGGACTGTGAGCAGTAAATATCTGTTTATAAGCTACCCACTCTGTGGTATTTTCTTGAAGCAGCCCGAATGGAGGACTAAGACAGAAAAATTGGTACCAAGAAGTGGGACTGCTCCTAAAACCAATACCTAAAAATGTGGAAGTGGCTTTGGAACTGGGTGATGGGCTGAGGTTGGAAAAGTTTGGAGGTGCATGCTAGACCTACATTGATTGCCGTAGAACACCAAATCAGTAAAGACACCAGGGTGAGATTCCACCTCCAGAGGGTCACAGGCACTAGATTCCAACCTATGAGAACTGGGACAGAGCCATCCATTATTCCAGAATGTAGAACCCTGCCTCAGTGTGCCTTAAGGTTTTAGACTTGCTAGGAACCCGTTACTTATATTTCTCCTTTTTGGATTGGGAGTGTTCATCCTATGCCTCTCCCATTGTTGTATTTTAAAAGTACATTGACTTCCCCAGGTTCACATATGGACAGCCAATGCCTTAGAGTGAATGCTTTGAGTCTCATCCACACCTGATTTAGAGGAGAATTTGGACTTAGACTTCAGAGACTGTGAAGTTGACACTGGACCTCTGGGGGCCTTTGGGATGGAATCAATGTATTTTGCATTATGAGGACATGAATTTTGAGTGGTCAGAGGCAGAAGGTTATGGTCTGAATGTTTGTGTCCTTCCAAAATTCATATACTGAAATCCTCCCAAAGGTGATGGTTTAGTAGGTGGGGTTTGGGAGGTGGAGCCCCCCATGAGTGGTATTAGTGCCTTCATAAAAGGTGCTCCAGGCTCCAGAGAGATCCCTTGCTCCTTCTACCACATGAGAAAACAGCAAGGAGCTAGCAACGAACCAAGAAAAGGGCCCTCACCAGGAGGTGACTGTGCTACTGCCTTGCTTTTGGACTTTGCAGCCTCCAGAATTATATGGGTAATAAATTTGTTATTAGTTACCCAGTCTGATATTTTGTTATCATAGCCCAAATGGACTAAGGCAGAAGGATATCCTGTGTTCATAGACTGGAGGATTTAATTGTAAGAAAACAATACTACCCAAAGCAATCAGAACAAGTTGCAGTACTCACATTTCCAGACTTCAAAACTTACTACAAAGCGACAGTAATCAAAACAGTATAGTACTGGCATAAGGACAGACATGTAGATGAATGCAACAGAACAGACGACCCAGAAATAAACTCTTACACATATGGACAACTGATTTTCAACAAGAGTGCAAAGACCATTCATTCAATGGGAAAAGAAGTCACTTTGACAAATGTTGCCGAGGAAAAGATATTCACATGCAAAAGAATGAAGTCGGTCCCTTATCTTACATAGTATACAAAAATAACTCAAAATGGATCAAAGACTTAAACCAAAGAGCCAAAAGTATAAAACTCATAGAATAAAACAGGAGAAAATCTTTATGACATTGATTTGGCAATAATTTCTTACATCTGACACCAAAAACAGGCAAAAAAAAAAAATAACTGAACTTGATCAAAATCTAAAATTTCTATGCATCAAAGGACCCTAGTGAAAAGATGACCCACAGAATGAGAGGAAATACTTGTAAATCCATTCATCTATTACAGAATTAATATCTAAACTATATGAAGAACTCCTGTAACTCAACACAATAAACAACCCAATTTAAAAATGGGCAAACGACTTAGATATTTCTCCAAAAAAATTATACAAATGGCCAAGAAGCATGTTTTTTTTTTTTTTTTTTTAAAGATTTTATTTATTTGACAGAGAGAAACACAGCGAGAGAGGGAACACAAGCAGGGGGAGTGAGAGAGGGAGAGGCAGGCTTCCCACGGAGCAGGGAGCCTGATGTGGGGCTCGATTCCGGTTCTCCGGGATCATGACCCGAGCCGAAGGCAGCCGCTTAACCAACTGAGCCACCCAGGTGCCCCAAGAAGCATGTTTAACAATACTAGTCATTAGGAAAATGCAAATCAAAATTACAACGAAATAGATATCATTATATATCCAGGAGGGTAACTATTATCAAAAAAATCAGATAATAAAAGGTGTTGATGAGGATGTGGAAAACTGGAACCCTGATACACTCATTCTGGTGGGAATGTAAAATGGTGCAGCTGCTATGGAAAGCAGTTTGGCATTTCCTCAAAAAGTTACATAGTCAAACAGAATTACATCCAGCAATTCTACCTCTAGGTTTTCACCAAAAAGAACTGAAAATAGGGACTCAAATAGGTACCTGTATACCAATGTTCTTGGCAGCATTATTTAAAACAGACAAAAGGTAGAAACAACCCAAGTGTCTACCAATAGATGAATGCGTAAACAAAATGTAGTATGTACATAACTTGGACTTTTATTCCACCATAGAAAGAAATGAAATTCTGATACATGCTACAACATGGATGAACACTGAAAACATGGTAAGTGAAAGAAACCCAATACAAAGGCACTTACGAGTGGCATATAGAATAGCAAATTCAGAGACAGAAAGCAGAATAGAGATTACAAAGGGCTGAAATTGAGTTCTGAATAGTGTACATTTCCTAGAATTCTACATAAAACATAAAATATGTACTTTTTCATCCAACTTTTTTCACTTAGGTTATATTGAGATTCATGTATCAACAATTTATTCTGCTTCACTACATACGGTATTACATAGTATGCATGCATCATGGTTTGTTTATACATTCACCTTCTGATGGACATTTGGGTTGTTCCCAGTTCTTGGCTAATACAAGTAAAGCTATGAATATTTATGTGAGAGTCTTTGTATAGACACATGCTTTCATGTGGATAAATACTTAAGCAAGGAATAGCTAGGTCATATGTTTAATTTTCTAAAAAACTGCCCATTTTTCCAAAATCGCATACTAGCTGTGTATGACAGCTCCAGTTGTTCATCTTCACCTACACTTGATATGGTGGGTTTGTTTTTTTTTTAAGATTTTATTTATTTGACAGAGAGAAACACAGCCAGAGGGAACACAAGCAGGGGAAGTGGGAGAGGGAGAAGCAGGCTTCCCGCCGAGCAGGGAGCCTCATGTGGGACTCGATCCCGGGTTTCCGGGATCATGACCTGAGCTGAAGGCAGTCGCTTAACCAACTGAGCCACCCTGGCACCCCGATATGGCGGGTTTTTAAAAATGTCTTTCTAGAGGAACCTGGGTGGCTCAGTTGGTTAAGCCACTGCCTTCGGCTCAGGTCACGATTCTGGAGCGCCTGGATCACGTTCCTCATCGATCCCAGCTCCGCGGGAAGATTGCTTCTTCCTCTGACCTTCTCCCCTCTCATACTCTCTCTCACTCTGTCTCTCTCAAATAAATAAAATCTTTAAAAAAAATGTCTTTCTAAATATGTCTGTAGTGGTATTTTGCTGTGGATTTAATTTGCATTTCTCTACTGACTAATGACATCAAATGTTTTTCATGTCTTTTTTTTTGCAATTTGTATATTTTCTTTGGTGAAGTGTCTGGTCAAATTTCCTACGTTTTCACTGGATTGTTTTCCTATCAAGAGAGCTCTGCATCTATTCTGAATACTGGTCCTTTATCAAGCATGAAATCTGCAAGTATTTTCTGTTGGTGGCTTGTTTTTCATTCAGTTCCTTGCAGTCTGTTTTACGGAGGGCCTCAGTTCCTCATTTGCTGGAGCCGGCTGTCAGCTCCTTACTATGTAGGCCTCTCCAAAGGCAGCTCACAACACAGCAGATTGCTGCACAGAAGCAAATGAATCAGGAAGATTGACAAAACAAATGTTTTTCATAATCTTCAAAATGAGATCTTATTGTTTTTGCTATATTCTATTCTTCAAAAGAAAGTATCAGGCCCAGCCTACATTTAGGGGAAAAGGATTGTACAAAGGCATAAAATCCAGGAGGCAGGGATCCGGAACCATTTTAGAAGCTGCATTCATAAGATAGGCAGATAATTACCATAAATACCATCTTCATTTTCAGTACCTGAAGTTCTTATTTTATCTTTCTGGATTGCTACCAGATGTTGCTATATATACTATTATCCTCTAACTTTTCTATTTGATTTCTAGAGAAAGAGCTCCTCATTTTAATGTTCTCACTAATGAGTGGAATGTAGTCTACCATTTATCTCATGTGCTCTTTCAACTATTATATTTTTCAGTTATATTTTATGATTCTTGTTCCATATTGCTAATATTTTCTCTAATATTTATCATGCCATCTTCTCAAATACTTCTGCTTCTGATGGTATTCATTTTTTTCTTTTGAGACAGTTTCAGCCAACTATTCTGGCTTATGGCTCCAAATTCTCCTGGGGGTATGTGTTACAAGTCTTGGAAGGTATACTGAGCAAGGCCAAAGACCAGAATGTCAAGTGTTTTTAGGAAAGGGAACAAATTGTGGGACAGAGCTGCAGGAACCATAAGACCACATGTAATTGCTCCCATTCACTCACATTCCATTAAACCACACTTTTTTTTTTTTTAAAGAAAACCTTACCTTTAAACTAGTTTAGGAAGAATCAAAGCAGCTCTCATAGGAGGCAGTCACCTAGATTACAGACCGCTAACTTAAGTTTTTAAAAGTAAGGGTTAGAGAGTGAAAGTCCTAAGGTAGGCAGGTCATTCTCCTCTATTTCATCAACTTCTCACTTATCAGGGATTTTATACTGCCCTGATACCACCCCTATAGACATCTATACCAGTAGTCTGGCCTGTGGCCTCCCTTTCTGTAAGGAAAACAATTATCATTTGTACCAAGGCAAGAGTTGGCCCTTTTTCTATAAAGGGCCAGAAAGTATATATTTTTGGCTTTGGGGGCAATAAGGTCTGTCACAACTACCCAACTCGACCTTTGTAGTGAGTTCCAATAAAACTTAATTTAAAAACATGTAGCAGGGCGCCTGGGTGGCTCAGTTGGTTAAGCGACTGCCTTCGGCTCAGGTCATGATCCTGGAGACCGGGGATTGAGCCTCACATCTGTCTTCCTGTTGGCGGGAAGCCTGCTTCTCCCTCTCTCAGTCCCTCTGCTTGTGTTCCCTCTCTAGCTGTGTTTCTGTCAAATAAATAAATAAAATTTTTGAAAAAAAACAAAAACAAAAAACATGTAGCAGGCTGGATTTCATGGGAGGGCAGTAGTTTGCTGTCACTGTCCTGAGGCAAAAGCAGAACATAAACCACGTTTCTTATTACACTACTGCCTCTGCCAGTGGCCCTGTCTTTCAAGTTGTAGCCACTCCCTCACTCTGAACAGCTGAAATTCCAGGGGTTTGTTCTTAATGTTGTTTTGTTATTTTTCTGGATTTCAAGTTCCCTTCGAAGGAGAAAGTAGGAAACTCAGGCACCTGGGTGGCTCAGTTGGTTGAGCGACTGCCTTCGGCTCAGGTCATGATCCCGGAGACCCGGGATCGAGTCCCACATCGGGCTCCCTGCTCAGCGGGAGGCCTGCTTCTCCCTCTCTCACTCCCTCTGCTTGTGTTCCCTCTCTGGCTGTGTTTCTCTCTGTCAAGTAAATAAAATCTTAAAAAAAAAAAAAAAAAAAAAAAAAAAAAAAAAAAAAAAAAAAAAAAAAAAAAAAAAAAAAGAGAAAGTAGGAAACTCATGCTAATTTACTACCTTGGCAGGAATAGAAAACCAAGTCGGTAATTGTTTTTGTTTGTGTTTTATTTATATATTTTTGGCAGCAAAATTGTTTATTAAAAAAAAATCTGGACTATGAACACACTTTACTGCTTCAGTTGAAGAACCCCAAGCCAAATAAAAGGACCAATACTAAAAAGCAGCATAACCAGTTACTGTTTTAAAGATACATAAAGAGTCAAACACTATAGTGTAGGAAGACAATCACTCCCATGTCAGATACCACAACTTCTTCCAAATAAAGAATATGACCCATCTGCCATATTGAATTGATATTTATTTCAGGACATGCCATGTCAAAATAAAACAAAAGAGTCAACCCTTGCCTTTAACAATAATATTGTATTATATAAAAGCACTTTACAACTCCATCCCATCTTTGAGTATAAGTTACTGGTATGTGGGCTAATGATTATCTGAAAGCATTTCTCTATTCAGACCCATAATCCAAGTGCT
>PITA01034089.1:0-12131 GCA_004023965.1 Spilogale gracilis | reverse complement strand
AGAGACCTGAGAGAGACACATGGGGTGTGGGAGATATGCATAAGAAAGACGTATGAGAGTATGTGTGTGTGTGTGTGTCTGTGAGAGAGAGGGGGAGGGAGAGAGAGAGAGAGAGAGAGAGAGAGAGAGAGAGACCTGAGAAAGAGACATGAGGTGTGGGAGATATGCATAAGAAAGACCTATGAGAGTGTGTGTGTGTGTGTGTGTGTGTGTATGTGTGTGTGTGTATGTATGAGAGAGACATAGGGTGTGGGAGGAGGGGTGTGTGTGTGTGTGTGAGATGTAGGGTGTGGGAGGTGGTGTGTGTATGAGAGACACAGGGTGTGGGAGGAGGTGGGTGTGTGTACGAGAGACAGAGGGTGTGAGAGGAGGTGTGTGTGTGTGATGTGGGGTGTGGGAGGAGGTGTGTGCGTATGTGTGTGTGAGAGAGAGAGAGACATGGGGTATGGCAGGTAGTGTGTGTGTGAGATGTGGGGTGTGGGAGGTAGTGTGTGTGTGAGATGTGGGGTGTGGGAGGTAGTGTGTGTGAGATGTGAGGTGTGGGAGGTGTTTGTGAGAGGTATGGGGTGTAGGAGGTTATGTGTGAGAAATGCAGAGTGTGGGAGGAGGTGTATGTGTGTGTGTATGAGAGAGACGAGACACGGGGTGTGGGAGGAGATGTGTGTGTGAGAGACAGAGATGTGGGGTGTGGAAGGTAGTGTGTGTGTGTGACATACTAGGTGTGGGAGGAGGCATTTGTGAGACGTCTGGGGTATGGGACAGTACGTGTGAGAGACATGCTGTGTGGGAGGATGTGTGTGTGTGAGTGTGAGAGACATGCAGTGTGGGAGGAGGTGTGTGTGTGAGTGCGTGTGTGCGTGTGAGAGAGACATGCGGTGTGGGAGGAGGTGTGTGTCCTGGACAGTAAGTGGCTGGTGTGTGTTGGGGGCCCAGGCAGGAGGTGGGGAGGATTAATCTGTTCAACGTTAGGGGAAGGCCCCTCAGGGGTGAGGACGTCTCCATCCACCGGCTGGGCCTGAGCCCCCACATCTCACCTCAGCTGATGCCTGATTACAGGGCACTGAGCAAGGACAGAGGGACTCCCGCCTGCCCCAGGGAGTGGCATTATTGGACGCTTCTGTTTGCTTAGCTTCTCCAACCCAGCACGTGAACGGGGCAGGTGGCAGCGCACAGCCAGAGTGGACAGGCACCTCTCCTCGGTGTCAGGAGAGGAGCAAGGATGGCCAGGGAAGGACCCTGCGTCCGCTCCCACATTCACGGGGAGGGGCAAGGGCTGCCAGGATGGCGGTTCTCTTCATGGACTTCTAAGCCTGTGGGTGGGATTTTTAACAGTCGGGAAGGGCAAGGTGGTGTGGTGAGGAGGGTGACCCACAAGATGGGAGAGGGACAGTCACATGTCCAAACTCATCTGCCTTCTTTTTGCCCCCACTAAGTGGAACCCATTCAGTAAAAAGCAACTGGGCCGGTATTCTAATTTAAAATAAAACAGTGGAGACTTTCTTCCTGGATCTAACTGATTCTGAGGGCCCTCAGAAAGCTCTGAGGAGAACACATCCCTCCTACACCCTCCTGACAGCTCCGAGAAGCAAGTTTCTAGAGCTTCTTGGTGCTTCTTCATTTGGAGTAAAGAGGCTGAATGAGAGTCCTCAAGATGATGAGGGGCCTCGTCTGCTTCCCTTCTCCCTACTGGGATGGTGCTCTTACACAAGGAGGGCCGCCGAGGCCATAGGGAAAGCTCAGAAGACACATACATGTGCACGCACACATACACACACACTCGCACGACACAGAGCACTGGGCTAGATGGGCCCTGGCGTGAAGAGAAAACTGAAACTTGATTGTGCTTCCAAACTGAGGAGGACATTCAAGTGCCCTGGAAAAGGGTGACAGGCAGGCTGTGTGGCCCTTTTGGGGCCTCACGGTCTCTGTTGTGGAGTGAGAGCCATAGGCACCTCTTCTAATGGTTTAGGCATCCATGAAAACTGCTTCAACTCAACTCTGCTAAAACCAACTGTCCTTATCTTTGCTGTTAGATTTCTGGAGAATCAAGGTCATTTTCTTGGAAAGGAACACATAAATGGGTCTCATGGCCTCTCAACATGTGGGTGAGGGACATTTTCCCTCTTTGGGAAAGTTAAAAATGCTCCTCTTGGAAAGTAGGGTGGTCAGATCACCCAGTGGTCCTCTAGGGACCACAGTCATTCTTGACAATACAGTTTAATAAATTGTTTAGAATCTCTGGGAGACCATTCTAGAGGACTGCTTCCACTTGTATCTAATTTCTATTTCAGTCCAGTGAGTAACATTTCTCTGAGACTCTTCTGTAAGACTCAATATACTCATCCATGAAATGGGACACATTACATATTTGCAAGAGGTGCCAGGGAAGCTCTAAAGTCTCCGAACACCTCTGTGGTCTATGATTTCCTCCCGCTCCCGAATGCTCCAGTGCGTCCCTAATGAGAAACGCTGCACACGCAGCAGGCAGAGGCCACGGCTCATGTGATAGTGACAGCCACGAGGCTGGTGGCAGGCTAGGCACACCCACTAACCGGTGACCACACTCCCCACACCAGCCCAGAGCCCCAGCTCAAAACAGTACATCTGGCCCCTGGCCGGGAAATAAGCTGGAGGGAAGCATTAAATGAGTGACACCAAAGGTCCACCAGGTGTCCTGGGCCCAGCCAAAGCCACGGTCACGGCTTCACACGCATCTGTCCTTCTGCGGAAGGGACTAACCCCTCTCCGTCCTATCTACAGTTCTCTCCTGACAGAGTTCATGGCATGTGATTAGACACCAAGAGCGAAGAGCAACTGCGAAGCTTTATCATGTCCCCAGATGCTGAGGATCACTTGGGGAGCTCTTTAAACGTCAAGTGAGGATTCATGCCTGAAGGTCCCTGATGTCTGCCAGGCCACGACAGAGGCTATAAACTGTGGATTTGCCCTGTAGCTGTTCTGAATTTTATCCAGAAAATTATTACATGGTCAACACTGTAAGCTCATAAAACTAACCAAATATAAGGGAGATGTTGTATGGTTAAGCCGTGGCAGGCTGACCCGAATTTTGACTTTTTTCCATCGGAAGTCGGATGTCCCAAAAGAAGTGTTATTAAACAGCCTACCGATGACCACAGAATATGCAAACATGTTTCTGTGCCCGAGGAGACCTGGGCCCAGACAGTACACCCTGGGGATGGGGCTCGGTCACTGATAAGCTATGACAGGAAAGTCCTTTGCGAAACAAACCGTGACACCTCTGCCCCAGACTCGGCAAGGGTACAACCTCACCTCCAGCACCTCCACTGGGATTTTAAAGTCAACAACCATAAGAAGCCTGAAGCCAGAGAATGCCCCTGAAACTATAAAAGCCCAAAAGAGGGCACAAATTCAAGCTCTCCACCACTACCGTGGGGAATGTCTTTGTTAGCCCCGGGGAAAGAACTGGATGGAGTAGTTCTCTCCCTGGCATTCAGAAAATCAGAAATGCATTTATCTCAAATCAAGGAGGATCTCAGAAAAAGCAGCAATTCAATTACCGTGTGAGACTGCTCAGGCCAGAGAATGGTAAAGAGAACCCATGTGGTGCCAGCACTGTTCAGGGACCAGTGGCTGCCTGGAATGCTGTGCTGGGACAGATTCTGAAGCTATCTCAGGGTTCTGCAGGAAGAGTGCTGCAATCGACTGATGATGTCTGCCACGAGTGTGGGATAGGGCAGAATACCACACGTGCAACACATTTCCATCTGGATGGCGGTTAGGGGGTTGGCGAGGACATAGTTGTTTTCAGAGGCTGAATCTTGACAGGGAAAGGGGGCGGTGCTCAGGGGTACCCCACCTCTGATTCCGGGCCCCAACGTGGCTGCAATTACACTGAGGGCCTCCATATCAGTTGGGTGACTCGAGTCCAGGCTGGGGGCTGGCTCAGTAGAGCACACTGGAACACCGGCCCTCGGTTTCAACGGCTACTCCTCGGCACCCCTCATGAGCACTTGGGGCTGCTCACCAGTTTCCTGAGTGACCTATGGAGCCTTTCAGGATTCCAGCCACCTCATCTGGGAAACGAGGTCCTGGGCTTTCATGAGGATTAAACGACATTTGACATACTTCAGTGTTACACTGTGTCTGGCTCTTAGAAGGTGCTCAATAAATATCTATGAGCTATGTTAGTTATTCTTACTCCTAGCTGTGGCCCTTGGGGCCAGTGAGTGCAGTCTGCTAAGCCTCAGTTTCCCCATGTGTAACAGGGAGAAGGCAATGACATTTGCTGTTCTCACTGCTGATGAGAATGCAAAGGGGCCATGCAGACTGCCAACTCTATCCTCAAATCAGATTGCCTTTGTTTCCCCTGATGCCTTTTTGCGGTTCCAGGACCCTATCCAGAACACCCCACTATATTTAGTCATCCCGCTGTCTTGGGCTCCTCTGGGTTGTGACAGTTTCTAGGCTTTTCTTGTTCTTAATGACCTGGGAAGTTGTAAGCAGTGCTGGTCAGGTGTTTTGCGGAATGTCCCTGAACGAGGATTGGTCTGTTGTTTCTCAGGATTAGTTGGGGCCTGTGGGTTTGAGAGAAGACGCGCCCAGAGGTATGGTGCCCTTCTCACACCGTATCAGGGTGCCTGCCCTCACTGTGTGCTCACGGTGATCCACTGGCCATGGCTGTGACTGTCAGGTCTCTCCATCGTATGGTCACTCTTCTTTCCCTTTCCATGCTGTGCCTCTGGAAGGACACAGTATGGACGGCCCCCACTAAAGATGTGAGGCGCTCCCTTCCCCTCCTTAAGGGTGGAGTGTTTGTAGACATTTGTGACTCTACACACGGGAAATTTCTCTTCTCCCCCAGCCACACTATTTTTACTATTTTTACTGTGAAAAAGATTGTTCCTGTTGCCTTAAGAGAAGAAAATAGGGGCAAGGAGGACAGGCTGCATGAACACCACAACTTAAACAGAATCCCTCCCCGAGTCCCTGGCTGTCAGGCCAGGCCAGCCAACCCTGCTGCCCAAGTCTCTGGGGAACGGCAAAAGGCTGAGGAAAAGTGAAAGACTGGCTTCGCAGTCTGGGTGTCAGAACTCACCATGTTATGCTTGAGGATTCTCTGGACCACGGGCGTGAACACTTCGATGACCACCATGGACCGGGGCCGCTCTCTGCAGTGCTGGGGAGACAGAAGGGCACGGTCAGCACCGAGACTGGGAGGGTCTGGCCAGAGCACACAGGGCTTCTGGATGTCCGGACCTGGCCTGTGGCTCTTAAAGTCTGAGACTGCGGGACACCTGGGTGGTTCAGTCAGTGAAGCATCTGCCTTTGGTTCCGGTCATGGTCCCAAGGTCCTGGGATCGAGTCCCATTCCAGGCTCCCTGCTCAGCAGGAAGACTGTCTCTCCCTCTCTGCCTCTGCCTCTCCCCCAGCACAAGCTCTCTCTACTTTAACCTCTAAAGATTAAATCAAATCTGTAAAAAAAATTAATAAAGTGAGATTTTATCAGATGGTACAGACAGGTGTCCACTTGGACAGGTCCTGATTTACGCCAGTGACACTCGGCAGTGCCGAGATTCAGAGCGCATGGTCTAACGGAGCAGTCTCTGGAAAACCGGGTGTAAGAATGCCAGGAGTTCAGTGCCTGGACGCTAAAATCTTGAAAGTTCTGTGGTTTTTCAGTTGTTGGCTTTGACAGCTGACAGTGGTCTGCAGGCCAGCAAACGCGCCCCTCACACACTTTCTTCATCCTGGTAGGTTTTGTTTTTCAAGGCCTTCAGATGGAACAGATAAGGCCCCATATAACCTCCCAGGGCCGAAGGTGCTGAGCTTCTAACCCCTGGATGAGGATCCTGGACTTGGGAGAGTAGAAATCAGGGCTTTCCTAGGAAATCTAAGATCGATAAACTTTCCTTATATCTTAGGATCTTGGTTGAAATCTGGCAGGCACGGCTGCCCAGGCGTGACCAGTGAGCTGGCCCAGGGGGGACCCAGAGGGGGCAGCTTCGTTCCCCTCAAGCTCTCCTCTCTGGGTAGGCCACCTGGTGGGAGGGGCACTGAGGCTGGGACCCCTCCCTCCAAAGGACAGGGCAGCCTTCTATTTCTCTCAGGAAATGCCAATAAGAATCGTTTCTTCTACATCATGAGTTTTCAATTGTCCACTAGGAACCCCCAAGTATGACTGATTTCGAACAAAGGTTTTAGAACAAGAGTCTGGAAAATCATGAAATCTGGGAGAAACCATACAGCTTGAGAGAGAACAAGGAGCAGATGTGGATTAAATGGGACAAAATATTAAGAGAGGAGATGACCTGCCATGACAGGTGAGGGAGCAGTAGCCTGAGCACTGAGATCTATGACCCAGCTCTGCTTGGGAAATGACGCCCCCCGGGGCTGGGGGCCAAGAAGGCCATGCCCTAGTTGTCTTTACTCTCCCTGGGGCCCCAGGGAGGAAGGGGTCACGACTGAGCACAGAGGTCTTACGCCTGTGCGGGCATGCTCTCGCACACACACGCCCCTGCAGGCTCAGCTCGCCGCTTAGGCGTTCACCTGGGTGGCCCAGAAGGCACAGAGTGCCACGTGCCTGGACATGCACGCTGAGAAGGCACCTGGGTGCTCTGCACTGGCAGGCCAGGCCTAGCCTCTGCTTTGAGGGTTGCCGGAAAAGGTCTCCTGATGGGCCAAAGGGGGTAACACGACCCCGAGTCCGTAATCTCAGAGCTGCTGTCCCCTGACCAACACAGAGAGAGCATCCCTCCGAGCAGGGTGCCGAGGCGCTAAGGGCACCACAGCCCCCTTTCCTCCAGCAACCACCGGGCCTCCCAGGGGCTTGCTTCGCCAGGCGGGCAGAGTCCACACCGCCCGCCAGGGACAGTGCATGGCTGGGCAAGGAGCTCAGCAGCTGCGAGAGCCGTGAGTGCTGGGGCAGCAGCAAACCAGGCCCTGTGTCTCTCCAAGGACATCAAATCATTACATTAAAAAAAAAAAAAAAAAAAATCACACAGCAAAGAACAAAACAGGATTGCATGCTGGTTCAGCCCCCGGACTGCTGAGAGTATGTTTTCAGAATGACGGATGGCTGGTCCCCAACATGCCCCAGGCACGTTCCGTGTAAACCCCACTGTGAGCCCGGCTCTGGGGCCCAGGGAGGGGACGGCCTGCTCGGTGGCTCCCCCCAGCTAACCCGGCACCCCCTGCCTGCTTTCCCTGCTCAGGAAAAGCCCCATGGCTGTGCCCCACTGTGGGCCAGCCGGTGCTCAGAGGAGCCATGGCTAATAATAAACTGGCTCTGACGTCAGGAACCCAGAAAATCTGCTACAAATTTCTTCCAAGACAGCTACAAAGATATTCCAAGGAAAAGCTGGACGCTCTCCCCTGACCCACTGGCTCGGACCCTGGGCCTTGCTCATCCCCTGCCTGGCACGGGGAGGGCTGTTCGTCTGACCTGTCCCCTGGCGTGGTGTGGGGCCCTGACCCAGGTCGGGGAAGCCTGGGTTCTCAGCAAATTACGCAAAGCCAAGCCCCAGCATGCCCACGCTGAGGCAGGCTGCCTCCTCCAAACAGCCCTGTTTCAATCAGGCCATACCTTGCAAAAGAATTCACAGAGATCTGGTGGTGGATGGTTGTTTTCCAGCAAAGGAGCAATTGCCTGAAAGACAACGAACAAATGTCAGCTGGCATCTCTAGAAAGGAGTCCTAGCGGGGGGCCGTGGCGCCCACTGAGAGGCTGATAAAGCTCTGAGCTCCCCTCTAGGAAAGTACACACCCACAGGGTCGTGTGTGACTTCAGCGGCTCCACCACCTGCTGACGTCCAGCCACGACCCCCTCAGAGCAACAGGCCCTGACCACGGGGCAGGAGAGGATCATGGTTCTAAGCGCAGGCACTGGGGAGTCCTGGGTGCCTACGACAGCCCCGTTAGACCAAGTTATTTCCTCTCTTAAGGCCTGAGTTCCCACCTGGAGAGCGGAGCAGAGAGAGTCATGGGAAGAGTGGGAGGGAGGGCTTCCCGGCCTCGCCCTGTTACCATCTGGGGCCAGCTGTTCTCATGTCTTGCGGGCTGGTTAGCAGTGACCCTGTTCTCGACCCACTGGATGCCAGCAGGAAGCCTCAGCCGGTTGTGACGATCAAATGCCTCCTGACACGCTTTATTTTACATTAAGGCAGGTTAGACTATCTAGTGCCCCTCGAGTTCATGTCTCACCAAGCCTTCTCAGGCTCGCTGAGTGGCTCTTACTCGTTTCCAATGCCATTCCCGTACCAGGTTCCTGTGGCCCGAACGACGCTGGATTCTTGACTTTTCTTCCCCTTTCGTAATTTCTGTTTTAATGATTTTGCTAAACTTCAGATTCAAATAAAATATGTGAACCACTGAAATGTGTCCAGACATTGCCAAATGCCTCGTAGGGGATGAAACTGCACCCAAGTGAGGACCCTGGTATAAGGCTTGAAATAGGGCCAGTCCCCATATGTGTTAGTAACTGGATGCTTAATGCCTATGTGAGGTCCACTCACTTTCCTGTTGGCCATACTGTGCACAAAATTAACCACGAGGAGGCCCAGGACCCAGCACCAAGACTACGGGGCCATGTGGCCTGGAGTAAGTAACTCAACATCTCTAGTCATTAGTCTTCTAGCGTATAAAATGGGGAGAACTAGAGTGACTGACTCACAACGTTGTTGGGGGGATTTGATAAAGGAGAACTGTAGAGGCTTCGGAGTGTCAGCCTCAGGATAAGCCCACTGGCACCATCATGGTGGGGGGCGGGGGCCTGTCTTGGGTAGTTCTGGAAATAGCGGCAAGAGGTGGCGATTCTGCCTGACTCCCAGGAGGGCTCTGTGAGGAGGACACACTTTCCCCATGACCAACTCCCACGGCTCAGACCCTGTGTGCTCGATTTCAGAGATCTCTGTGACCTGTTCCCTGCAGCGATGCCTTTGGATATGGGTAGGGACCTCTCAGCAAGGCCTTCTACTAGGCTTGGGACCATCAGGGAGAGGAAGCCTCACTAGAGGCCAAGAAGAGATGACCTCACTTAGGCGAATGCACTTCTGTGAAGGAGGAAGTTAGTGATACTGAGGTTCTGCTTTGGAGTGCCTCCAACCCGGCTGACTAACAGCCCAGGGTCTGAGGGTTTTACCAGCAGCCCAGGGTCTGACCTGTCCAGGGCAGCACCGCCCAGCACTGTAGGCAGGCAACTCTTCCAATTTTAACGGACAGGAAATAAATGACTTTAAGTGAAATAAAATAAAAAATGTGGTTCCCCTGTCACACAAACCACATTTCCAGGGCTCAGGGGTCCCATGAAGCCAACGGCCACTGTGCCCGGCAGAGCAGAGAACACTTCCCCACACCCAGCACCGAGGAGGAATGACATGCAGGGCCGAGCCTCTTCTCTTGTGCCAGGCCCCTCTTCCTCGAGAACGAGTCACGGAATAAAGGAGAGGGAAGGACTGAAGTGCCCAGAGTGGGCATCGGGCAGGGGCTCTGTGCTTCCACACGATTATCTGAATTGATCCTCATGACAACTCTGTGAGGTCAAATGGGAGTCAAATGGGAATAACTCCCATTTGTATAGATGAAGAGACAGAGGGTCAGGGAGGTTATAAGGCCTGCCCTGGTCAGACAATTATGATCATTTTAAAAGATATGATTAATAAAAGGAGCTTATATTTCTGTGGACCCTCCATAAGCCTGGTCCCCTGAGGAGCATGTCTGGTGCATTAGCTCATTGAACCTTCCCAGGAGCCCTGTAAGAAGGACACTGTTGTCACACCCATTTGATAGATGAGGAGACGAAGCCATAGTATGTCAAGTTAGCTGAAAATGACCTGAATGGCCACCTGGTTAAATAAAAACATTTTAGAGCCAGTACAAAGCATATGCTGGTCCAGCGGTCCTCAATCAGGGTTGATCTTGCCCCCCAGGGGATGGTGGCATGTCTGGGGACCTATCTGTGACCATCACGACAGCAAAGGGCTAGCGCCTCGTGGGCTAAGCAGGGATGGTGCACAACATTCCTGATGCCCAGGACAGGCCCCCAGAAGGCAGGAGTCAGTCCCAAATGCCACGGGGAGTGAGGCTAGAAACCGTGCGGCAGACAGGCATGAAGAGACTCGAAAGCATCCCTAGGACGTGTTACATGAAAGAACCAACGCACAAGGGCCCATCTAGCCTCGCGTCACGCATGCTGAGAACACACACAGCAAACGACCGCATCCGTGTGGGTTTGTTACCACCTGAAAACCGCCAGGGGCCTTCTCTGCAGAGGACACTGGGATGGAGTGAAATCCTTTTCTTTCTTTCTTTATTCTAACAAAATTATTTTCATGGAATATTTTTAAAGAATATCTTAGGGGCGCCTGGGTGGCTCAGTCGGTTAAGTGACTGCCTTCAGCTCAGGTCATGATCCCGGAGACCCGGGATCGAGTCCCACATCGGGCTCCCTGCTCGGCGGGAAGCCTGCTTCTCCCTCTCTCACTCCCCCTGCTTGTGTTCCCCCTCTGGCTGTGTTTCTCTCTGTCAAATAAATAAAATCTTTAAAAAAAAAAAAAGAATATCTTAAAGATATTTTCAATACAATAAAACTGAAGTTCTCCCATGACTTGCCCAAGGTCACGGCCCGTGTGGGGTAGGCCAGGGGTCTGCTCTGGCTCCAAACTTGGGCTCACATTGAACTTCAAGGCCACCCTCTTTAGCAGCTGGGGTCCAGCGACCTGCCGGCTCTTACTAGGCAACCCCCCTCTACGGCATAGACAGATGTCCGACCCCAGACGGACTGAATATAACCAACTCAAGTTACTTGTGAAAGTAGTTCTGAAAAATAAGCACACTAAACACATACCAAGCCCCACTGGGAGGAAACTAATTGCTAACCGGTCAAATCAGATAATGTAATCTCTGGGTAGAGAGGAGGCGTCCCAGTGATGGTAAGGGCACTGGTAACACAGAGCACTGAAGGGGAGGTTGCACAGTGCAGGGCTGAAGGGCTGACCTCAGATCAAATTCTTCTCTGGTCGCAGGCATGTCTGCTGAGTGGGCGAGCTTAGCCCAGACCAATGAAAGGTCAGCCCCACCAAATTTGCTGGAAAAAAGCAGCCAGGATCGCTCAGATCAAAATTCCCTTCCCAGGTTCACCCCCAGTCCAAAGCCCTCACCCTTCTTCCAGGGCTGAAGAGCATGGGAGGACCCACAGGTAGCGCCAGCAGCGAGAGGAAGACGCCAACTCCTTCCCAGGCCCCGATGTCCCCGTCTGCTCCTCCACCAGCCAGACTCACTGCTCTGTCTTTCTCATGCTGGGCCCTCTCCCTGGACTGCCTTTCCCTGGAGCACTCCTACCCCTCCTTTAAGATCCAGTTTGCTCACCTCCACCTGGAAGCCCTCCGTCATCCTCCTCCCAGCACCCTCACTGCCAGAGGATATTAGGTGTCTGCCCCCATGCTCCACTAACACTCCAAACAAATCTCAACCCCTGACCATGTTATTTCTTGGTTATCTGCCAACCTGCCAGCTCTTCCAGCACACGGTAAATCTCTCAATAGCCGCTCTAGGTCTGTGGAACAGAGACTGGTGTTTAGCACGTACGTGTCTCCATGTCCACAAGCGTTCGTTAAATGAACTTATTAACAGTATACCAGAGAGAGGTGGTGGTGGTGGGTGGGTGCACCCAGCCTGAACCCGCCTGTTCTGGCAGGAGAAGGCATGGAGGGGTCAGGGTGGGGCAAGGGGGAAAAAAAAAAAAACCTTCTGTATTTTTAGCAAATTCCCAGGGAGCGCCTAGTGCGTGCCAGACACTAAGTGGGGCTCCACGGAAGATGCCGCCTTTCCACCCCATAACACATGGCCGAGGGCTCACTGGCTTAGGTAGCCGCCAGGCCCAGCTGGGGTGAGGAGGGTGATTCTCCAGGCTGGGCTTGCCAGGGCCAAGTAGGTGGGCCCACGAAACCTGCATTCGGCTCAGAGAGGAACGGAGTCTGGCATCTTGCCCTTGTTCAAAGGCTGTAGCCACAGGACTTCTGGGGCAGGTGCCTGTCCTTTCTGGGCACACAAGGCTTGGCCTCCCCACTTCCCACTTCCTTATATTTTACACTCCGGCAATGCTGAAGCTTCCAGAACATACAACATTGTTTTACATCTCTATGCCTGTTTTCTTT
>PITA01034088.1:0-12031 GCA_004023965.1 Spilogale gracilis | reverse complement strand
TAACAGACACATGAAAAAATGTTCAGCGTCACTAGCTATCAGGGAAATTCAAATCAAAAGCACACTGAAATACCACCTTACACCAGTCTTAATGGCCAAAATTAACAAGTCAGAAAACAACAAGTGTTGGAGAGGCTACAGAGAAAGGGGAACCCTCTTACACTCATTGTGAGAATGCAAGTTGGTGCAGCCGCTTTGGAAAACAGTGTGGAGATTCCTTAAAAAATTAAAAATAGAACTACCCTATGACCCTGCAATTGCGCTACTGGGCATTTACCCCAAAGATACAGATGTAGTGAAAAGAAGGGCCATATGTACCCCAAAGTTCAGAGCAGCAATGACCACAATCACCAAACTGTGGAAAGAGCCAAGGTGCCCTTCAACAGATGCATGGATAAAGAAGATGTGGTACATATATACAATAGAATACTACACGTCCATCAGAAAGGATTAATATCCAACTTTTGTAGCAACATGGACTGGATTGGAAGAGATTATGCTGAGTGAAATAAGCCAAGTAGAAAAAGTCAAGTATCACATGGTTTCACTTACTTGTGGTGCATAAGAGGTAATATAGAGGACAGTAGGAGAAGGAAAGGAAATAGGAAGTAGGGTAATGCAGGGAGAGAAGTGAAACATGAGAGTCTTGGACACAGAAACAAACTTAGGGACTTGGAGGGAAAGGTGAGGGGATAGGAGAGCCTGGGGGTGGGTACTGAGGGCACCTATTGCATGGAGCACTGGGTGTGGGGCATGGGCAATGAATTTGGAACACTGAAAAAATAAAATAAATTTAAAGTAAAAAAAAAAAAACAAAACAGGGAGAAGTACAGGCCAATAACCCTGATGAATATAGATGTAAAAATTCTCAACAAAATACCAGTAAATTGAATTCAACAATCCTTAGGAACAAAAGCATCCAGTATGATCAAATGGAATTTATTCCTGGGTTGCAAGTGTGGTTCAGTATTTGCAAACCCATGCAATATATCACATCAGTAATACAAACTTAATAAAGACCATATGATCATTTCAATAGATGCAGAAAAAGCATTAGACAAGTTACAGCATCTATTCATGTTAAAAATCCTCAGCAAAATAGGATTAGAGGGAACATACCTCAACATATTAAAGGCCTTATATGAAAAATCCATAGCTAAGATCATTCTCTATGGGGAAAAACTAAGAACTTTCCCCCCTAACATCAGGAACAAGACAAGGATGTCTACTGTCACCACTTTAACTCAACACAATACCAGAAGGGATAGCCACAGCAGCCAGACAACAAAAATAAATAAAAGTCATTCAAATCAGCAAGGAAGAAGTAAAACTTTAGCTATTTTCCAATAACATACTATATATAAAAAAGACCCTAAGAACTCTAACAAAAAACTACTAGAAAATGATAGAGTTCAGTAAGGTCATAGAATGCAAAATAAATGTACAGAAATCCATTGCATTTCTATACACCAATAATGAAGCAGCAGAAAGAGAAAGTAAGAAAGCAAATCAATTTACAATTTCACCAAAAATAATAAAATACTTAGGAATAAACTTAACTAAGAAGGTGACAAGGATATTTCAAGGAGAAAATTTTGTGAATGAGCACTGAAATCCGAGAGCAGTAGACAGGAAATGAAAAAGGCATGAGGAGGCCAGGACCCTTGTCCCATTTTAATAAGTTAAAAACTCAAGTTTGACTCTGCCTAGGAGAATAAGGCCAGCAGGCAGAAGCAAAGTAGGTTGAACATGTGGAAAACTTGGTACATTCACTATAATTTTTAGGATTCTTGTGATAAAGTAGAGCAAAGCTGAGGAAACATGAACTCTTCCTCTCTAATTGTGAAACAAAGATTCAGAGGTAAAGCAAGGACAAAAAAAAGGTTGAAATATTTGGTACACCACGAATTTTGCAGCTTTGACAACACCAAGTACTAGTCAGAGAAACAGGATTCTCAGCTTGGTGATGCATTTCCTAGACAAGTAATGCATTTCCTAGACAAGGCCCAATTACTCATCCACCCGGATGGCAAAGTCCTTTGCTATTCATTTTGCAGTACTCCCACCAACTGGGGAGCATACCTCCTGACCCCAAACGTTGGGCTCAGCCAAATGACTTATTTGGGTCAATATGATATTAGGAGATGGATTTCAAGCAGTAGCATGGAATATACCTGTGGGATTAGCCTTGCGCTTTTGCAGTCCAGCTGTGATATAAGGCCATACCCTGGTCTACCTATTAGTCCCCACAGAATGAGAGGCATGTGGAGCAGTCTCAGAAAAATGAAGAGACATATGAAGCAGACTAATGTGGTGATGAGCCACTCCAATGATCATAGCCTCCCCAACAAACAAGTATATCTGTGAGAATCAGTTACTGTTTTTTTAAACCACAAAATTTTGAGAGTGCTGTAATATAATATTACTGTAGTTAAGTTAGCTTTTACTCATAGAAAGACTCAATATTGTAAAGCTGTCAATTGTCTCCAGATTAATAATACATAGGCTCCATGTAATTCCATTGAGGGTTTTAACAAGGATTTTTATTTTTGTACTCAAATTGAGTCTAAAAAATTCATAAAGAAATGTAAAAGCTATTAATACTGAAGGTGATTTGAAAAAGAAAAAGAACACAGTATAGGAAGAACTACCACTATATAACAAGACCTGCGAGAAAACTTCGGTGATTAAAAAAGTAAAAGAATAGGGATGTCTGGGTAGCTCAGTTGGTTAAGCATCTGTGTTCAGCTCTGAGTGGCTCAGTTGGTTAAGTCTTTCTTTGGCTCAGGTGACAATCCCAGGGTCCTGGGATCAAGTCCCATATAGGGCTCCCTGCTTCTCCCTCTCCCCTTGCCTCTCCCCCTTGCTCATGTGCTCTCTCACTCTGTCAAATAAATAAATAGAATCTTGAAAATAAAACAGTAAAAGAATAGACAAAATGACCAAAAGGATAGAAAGGTAAGCCTAGAAATAGATCTACATATGGACCATCACCTAATTTGACAAGGTGTTAATGAAATTTAGAGGGAAATGATAAGCTCCCAACAAATAATGCTGGGACAATTAGATATCCATATGGAAACAATTCAGACCAACTCCTATATTACCATTTATAAAAAAATTAATAACTTACAGAAGGATTACAGATCTAAGTAGAGGATAAACCCAAACAAAAACCTCTTAGAGTAAGCAGAAGTTCATAAGCCTCAACAAAGATTTCTTGGAAAAAAAGGGGGGGGGGCATATTTCTTGAGTAGGACCCAAAAAGCACAACTTATCAAAGAACAGAATAAATTTAGTTACATTAAAATTAAGAAGTTCTGTTTAAAAAACACATTAATGGGGTGAAAAGGCAACTCACAAAGTGTGACAAAACATTTGCAAAACATCTATCCCTTGTCTCTAGAAAGTGCAAACATCATTACAAGCCAATAAGCAAAAGAAACTCAACGACGGATGAACAGCAAGACTTCAATGCATTTTATAAAAGAAGACATCTATAATGGCATACACATATGAAATGAACATACAAAAATGTGAAAATGGCCAGTAAGCACCTGAAAATACCTAGCATTAAACACCATGAAAAGGTAAATTCAAACACAGTGAGTACAGGTACATATTCACAACACTGGCTAAATTGGGACTAACAATGATGAATGTTAGCAAGGATGCCAAACAGTGTTGAGCCCTAACATTGTTTTAAACATGCAGCATGGTAACCATTTTACAAGTCATTTGGCAGCTTCTTATAAAGTTATATTTATAGCCATACTATGACCATGCAATTCCTCTGTAGGTTTATCTAGGATATCTTAGAGAAATAAAACCATAGGTCCCCAAATGATTTGTACAGAAAGGTCCACAGAAATTTCATTCTTAATAGCCCCAAACTGCAAAGCCCAAGTAAATATCAGTAAGAAAATAGATAAGCAAACTATAGTATACATTTATATGATGCAATATTTTTCATCAATAAAATAAAGCAAATTACATTACACACAACAGCAGGGCTGAATCTCAAACACATTATGCAGAGTGAAGGCAGACATAAAACAGCACATGCTGTGTAATTCTGTGTGTTTGAAGTTTTAGAACAGTCAAAACTAATCCATGGTGATAAGAAGAATAGCATTTGCCTCAGGGGATGGTGGCACATAAGGGAATCAAATTGGAGTGAAAATATATGTCTTTATATGGACGGGGGCATGAATTATATAAGCATATGCCTTTGCTCATATAATGAGCAATGAGATGCATCCAAATTCATCTAACTTAAGGTCCTTACACTTTACATAAATTATATATCTTATTATAGGTTTGAATTTTAGTTTTTAAATACTGGTTAAGTGCCAGCATTATAAGTAATATTCAATGAAACTTAGAAAAAAATTTCCTGAGTGTGTATCATATTCTTGGTTTTACATTTAAGGAGTTATAAAGAGGCATGTGCTTTGAAGGAGAGCTTTCTTATAGATGGATAGTGAGAGAAGATTATAGGACTTTGTAAGTTGGTATAAAAGCAGATGTCAGATGATGTTATCAGAATTTTGTGCTTCAGAGTTTAACCCTTGAAAAATGATTAATAGAAATATTTTAAAGCAGATATATAAACTAACTAATCTCTCCATATTGTGCATATATTTAAACCCATGGAAAAAAAGGAAATAATTATTTAAAACTAACTGAATACTAATTATGTTTTCCCAGTATTGGTTAGATGTCAAATTTGGTAAAGTTACTTAAATCAGGGGGTTATATTACTTAAATTTAAAATACACCATGGATTGTACAAACCTAATTTGCAATATTAGTTGAGTTCCAATTCTTTTAGATAAATTAACATTACTGGTGTGTTTACATGGTATCACATAACCAAGAAAAGTTAAAAATTATATTAGGCTTGGGTGCCTGGTTGGCTTAGTCATTAAGCAGCTGCCTTCGGCTCAGGTCATGATCCCGTTGTCCCAGGTTCGAGCCCCACATTGGGCTCCCTCCTCAGGAGGAAGCCTGCTTCTCCCTCTCTCACACCCCTTGCTTTTGTTCCCTCTCTGTCTGTATTTCTCTCTGTCAAATAAATAAATAAAATCTTAAAAAAATTAAATTAGGCTTACCTATTGTTTGAATGGTGAGTTATGGAGACAAGTTTCAGAACGGGAACCTGTGGGAAAAGGTTATAAGAGTAGGCAACAAGAAAGCAGTAGAACTCTGAGGAATGAGATCACCATAAGAGATAAATAGATCCTGGTCTTTAAAGAACGTGTCATATTCAATTTTAAGTTACTATGTATATTTTTAAGTAATTTCCATGACTTCAGTAAAAATCTACCATACTAAAAAAAGTTGTATGAGCAGAGGAAATGTGTAGTGTCAAATGAGACAGTAAATTGGAGCAAGTGAGGGCCAGGAAAAATGCAAACGGAGCCCACCTCCACCAAGCCTCCTTGGAAACACTACAAAGGGTGAGTCTCCTACAGTACTTGGTACAGGCAGTTAGGCAACTATATTTAATTGTGTCAAAAAAATAGCATTATCCCTGAAAGCTAGATAAACTTGTTAATTTTCAGGAGGTAGAAATGTGTAAAGCAAATAAAACAGCTGGAAAAATGACTCACCCTTTTTACTCAAATCATTTGGCAAACAGGCTGCATATACTCTTGAGGGTTTTCAATAACTTCAGTTAATTTTCAAATGTCCTCCTCAGATTATAAGTGAGTTAAAGAAATCTCACATGATTTTCTGAATTTCTCTAGAGTGAAAACTTTTAGTTCATGGGGTTAAAACGGAATGTTTCCTTGCAGGTCACAAATGCATTATCAGTGTGTGTAACCTATTTGTTATTGAAGAAGCTGGTTTCTAAAGGGCTCAAACTAGCAGATTTACTTTACTCACACTAAGGGATACCAGTCTCTAACATTCACAGGGAAAGAGGAGAATAAACAATGCCCCCTCTACTCCTAAAAGTCTCTTCCAAGGGTATTTTTCCATTCCTGGTCTTTTCCTGTATAGTATACAAGGTTGTCATTGTTGGAATGATATGGCTAGGTCTACACCTTCCTTCAAAATATGTGAGCACTTTGACTAAAATTCACAGCCAAAGGAAAGTTTCATCCAACATCATGTTAAATATAAATATGACTAAGACCTAGAATTTTAAAACCTATAAGATTTGTGATGATTTCTAAAGAATTGTCTTACCATAACAATTTAAAATACCCCAGTTACTTGGGAATGCACTTTATATGCATGGGGTAATGAATTTACAAGACATATGCTTACATATAGAAAGAATATAACATTCTTTTTCAATAAATTTCATCTTGGGTCCCTTTCTACCTAATGGCAGATAATAACTTTTGTCATTTCTGAGTTAGCACTGTCATTTCATTGCAATTCTTAACTCATAGTGTTTTCCCCACTTCCCCTTCTCCAAAGGGTATCATAAGTTCCCAGTGAAGTGGGGCTTCATACAGTCAAAGCATTCGGGGGAGATGCTTGTTCTTGGTTAGTGTCTTTTCTTACTAGTATCTGAGAGATGTGTGTTGTCTGACTGATTCTTTGTCCTTAACACCTCTCCACACTGGTGTCTACAGAGGAATCTGAGTGTTATCTGTTCTCCCAACAGAATATTTGATGCTTTCTGCCATAGCATTGCCTTACCACAACTATGAGACCCTTTACTGCCCACTGAATCTTCATTATCTCAGAAAGAATATGATGCTCTTTCTCAACACACTGAGGATATAGAGAATTGGCATTTTTGTCTGTCCTTTCTGCCTAAATTCACAATATTGGTACTTCTGTGTTCATGAAAGTAAATGAAGTTACTGAAGACCACCATTTCCCAGAGTTCCAAAGGTCAAGGCTCAGACACCCAACTTAGCTTGAAGCTAAGCACAGTTAATTGGATGACAGCTCTCCCCAAGCCTTTTTTAGAAACATTTACATGCACCTAATACTCTGAGTTCTTTTTTCAATTTTACCCTGAAGGTGCATGCTCTCTCTCTTGCTTGATCTCTTTCTCTCTGAGAAAAATCTCCATTTGTCCTAAATCTTCTTCCTTAAATGAGGACTATGATTTTGTTATTAAATGTAAGGAATTCATTGATGGTTTACTGGATCTTTCTGTAATAGTTCATTCTTGGTCAACAGCAGCCTCATAGTCACCAATTTAAATGTGAATGCAGAGTTAAAAGAAAAAGTGAGAAAGAGCCAAAAAAAAAAAAAAAAAAAAAAAGAGCACATTTTACACTTGCTAATACTTAATGATAGCCATTGAGCAACATATTCAAAGGGATATCACCAAAGGGAAATGTATATCTTTCAAATGATTTAATTTTGCAGTGGATTCTAAAGTACATGTCAAAATCACAAAACACCTGAAAAATACAAGAAATGGTCTGAAATAAATACCGACTGTTCTTCTATAATTAACAGACTCAGAGTTACATTTCTTTTTTGCCTGGAACGAACATATTTCTTTTCCTCTTCAGTACTTTGAAGACAAAGTTTATGAGTAAAATTTAATTTTTCCTGCTATGACTCTAAATTAACTAAATAGCTAAATCCACATAATCCCAGTAAATAAAACTCCAGATTTAATTTACAAATCTGTTAACTTATTTGCCAGTCCACTTTGAATCACTAAGTGGACTGTCCCTCTCCTTCATAATTATCCCTCAGTAAGTAAACTAGATTTTCTTTTTACATGTTATCTTGATTTGTTGTGTTCAAATAGAATGTTACTAATGTGTATGCACCTCAGAATAAAGAGGAACTGAACTGCATAAACCATTTGTACATTTTGAGAGACAAAAATGATATTTTGTAATATTTAAGGACCAATGAATTTACTTGACAATCAGAACATGAAAGAGTCAACCTTTGATTACCTTGTGAACATCTAACTTCTCTATTGATAAGACTTTTCCCCCCACTGTGTTGCCTGTTATGAAGGTAAAAAACTGCAGTGAGTCCTCATTCCATCTCATCCGCATAAGAATATCCCTCTAGAAATTCTCTCCTCCCTCACCTGAAATTTTTCTTGTGTTTCCATAATTACTGTTAGAAAACAAAAGTGGTATAAATTCTTCAAAAAATAAAACTGTGTCTTCCCCTAGCTATCAGCCTTTTTCTCTGTTCCCCTTTATAAAGGAAATCTTGAAAACACTGCCTACACTTTATATCTGCAATTCCTCCCCTCTCATTTCTAACCCATTCCAGTTAGGTACTTAGCCTCCACTACCCAATTATACTGCATTTGTTAAAACCAATAATGACCTGCATGAAACCCAATGATCAGTTCTCCATCTTACCCAGCCTGTCAGTACCATTTTTTTTTTCAAATAAATCACTCTTTTCTCCTTGTTATGCTTTTAGTTGGCCTTCCAAGCTCGAGTCCAAAACTCAGACTCTCTCGGTGTTCATTCATGCTACTCCTCCATCTGTTTGGAGTTCCTATTTACTTTCTCTACTTCTAAATATGAAGTACCCCAATTCTCAGTATTGGAACTCTTTCCACACTTATCCTGTTGGTCAGTAGTTGTTATAATCTGAATTGTATCCTTCTCCAAAAATCTTCTTCAAAATCTGTAAACTCGAAATGGATGAAAGACCTCAACGTGAGGCAGGAATCCATCAAAATCCTAGAAAAGAACATAGGCAGTAACCTCTTTGACATCGGCCACAGCAACTTCTTTCAAGACATGTCTCCAAAGGCAAAGGAGACAAAAACGAAAATGAACTTCTGGGACTTCATCAAAATAAAAAGCTTCTGCACAGCAAAGGAAACAGTCAACAAAACAAAGAGGCAACCCACAGAATGGGAGAGGATATTTGCAAATGACAATACAGACAAAGGGTTGATATCCAAGATCTATAAAGAACTACTCAAACTCAACATCCAAAAAGAGGATGAACACATCAAAAAATGGGCAAGAGATATGAAGAGGCACTTCTCCATAGAAGATATACAAATGGCTAACAGACACATGAAAAAATGTTCAGCGTCACTAGCTATCAGGGAAATTCAAATCAAAAGCACACTGAAATACCACCTTACACCAGTCAGAATGGCCAAAATTAACAAGACAGGAAACAACAAGTGTTGGAGAGGCTGCGGAGAAAGGGGAACCCTCTTACACTGTTGGTGGGAATGCAAGTTGGTACAGCCGCTTTGGAAAACAGTGTGGAGATTCCTTAAAAAATTAAAAATAGAACTACCCTATGACCCTGCAATTGCACTACTGGGCATTTACCCCAAAGATACAGATGTAGTGAAAAGAAGGGCCATATGTACCCCAAAGTTCAGAGCAGCAATGGCCACAATCACCAAACTGTGGAAAGAGCCAAGGTGCCCATCAACAGATGCATGGATAAAGAAGATGTGGTACATATATACAATGGAATACTACACGTCCATCAGAAAGGATGATATCCAACTTTTGTAGCAGCATGGACTGGATTGGAAGAGATTATGCTGAGTGAAATAAGCCAAGTAGAAAGTCAAGTATCACATGGTTTCACTTACTTGTGGTGCATAAGGGATAATAATAATAGAGGACAGTAGGAGAAGGAAAGGAAATAGGAAGTAAGGTAATTCAAGGAGAGAAGTGAAACATGAGAGTCTTTGGACACAGAAACAAACTTAGGGACTTGGAGGGAGAGGTGGGGGGATAGGAGAGCCTGGTGGTGGGTACTGAGGGCATCTATTGCATGGAGCACTGGGTGTGGGGCATGGGCAATGAATCTTGGAACACTGAAAAAATAAAATAAATTTAAAGTAAAAAAAAAAAAAAAGAAAACCTAGTCCCCAATGTGATGGCATTTGGAGATAAGAACTTAAAAGAGGGCATAAGGGTGGAAGCCTAATCTGATGGGATTGTTGTCCTTGTAAGAGAAGCAGGAGGCACTGAAGAGTTTTCTTATTGTCTCTGCACATACACAGAAAAAGCCTATGGGAGTACAGAGTAAGAAGGTGGCCTACTCTAAGTTAGGAAGAGGTTTCACAAGGAACTTATGATACTAGAAACGTGGTATTGGGCTTGCAGTCTTCAGAACTGTGATTAAATTAATTTAGGTTTTTTAAACCATCCAGTCTGTGGTATTATGTTATGACAGCCCAACAGAAATACAATATGATCTAGAAATTCCACAACTGGGTATTTACTCAAAGAAAACCAAAACACAAATTCAAAAAGATATATATATCCCTTTGTTTACTGTGGCATTATTTATAATGGCCAAGATATAGGAGCAACCCTAGTGTCCACTGATAAATGAATAGATTTTAAAAAGGTGATGGTGTATATATTCAATGGAATATTACTCGGTCATAAAAAAGAATGAGAGCTTGCCATTGACAATATGGAGTGACCTAGAGGGTATTAAGATAAAGAAGTCAAATAGAAAAAGACAATAAGGATAGGAATTCATTTTTATGTGGAATCTAAAAAACAAAGGAACAACAAAAAGTAGAAACAGACCCATAAGCACAGAGAAGAAATTGGTGGTTGCCAGAAGGGAGATGTGGGAGGATGGGAAAAATAGGTGAAAGGGAATTGGAGGTACAGGCCTCCAGTCATGGAATGAAGAAATCATAGGGATAAAAGATAGAGTATAGGAACTATAATGAATGATATTGTAATAGTGTTGTATGGTGACTACAGGGTAGCTACACTTGTGTTGAGTACACCATAATGTATAGAGCTGTCAAATTGCTATGCTGTACATCTATAACCAATGAAACACTGTATAGCAACTAAATTTCAATTCAAAAGATGAATTTTTAAAAAGTCCCTTCTGCTTGGAGATAATCTTCTGAGATCCAAGGGAAAGTTCTAGTAGCTGGGTGTTTAACGTATTCTTTCTACAGGTAGCTACCTTCTGAATCCATCCTATTTCTTCAGCAAAAACAAACCATATGTGTCTTAGTAGAGGCTGTGTAAATTCTGGAAGGGAAATGGTAGTCTGGCTCCAGGGGTTCCAGTTACCATGTAGACTATGTTTTGAAATTCTTTGTGATGATCAAGAAAACCAGAAGTCCTTGAGAAAGACCCACAAATCTAGGAGTGAGACCTTCTTCTTAAGAGAGAAATAACAGAGAGAATAGAAATAATACTAAGTCTATTACCCTAGTCTAGATTACAGATCTATAATCCCTGGGAAGGGGAAAGGAAAGGACTCTGCAAATATATGAGTTACTACATTTTGAGATTTGTTCAAAATGCTTTTGTTCATAAAACCAAAAAATCAAATGTCAATTTAAAAATAATACTAATAAGTCAAATGATACTAATAAATCAATAAGTCAATTTTCCTAAGCTGGTTTAGGTTTATACATTTTATTTTTTAAAAAAGTTAACCTGAGTATGCAAGTTCAACATTTTTAGTTTTCACATATATGTGAGATCATACAGTAATTGTCTTTCTCTGATTTATTTTACTTAGCATAATGCCCTCAAAGCCCAACGATGTTTCACAATGGCAGATTTTCCTTCTTTCTCATGGCCATATTCTATTGTATGTACATGCCACATCTTCTTTATCTATTTGTACATTGATGGACAGTTAGGTTGTTTTTATTTCTTGACTATTATGAATAATTCTGCAATATACACAGGAGTATACAGATTTTTTTTAAAAAGACTTTACTACCCCCAAACTACTGGATCTCATACAACAATTTGGTAATGTGGCAGGATACAAAATCAATGCGCAGAAATCAGTTGCATTCTTATACACTAACAACGAAAAAATAGAAAGGGAAATCAGAGAATCGATTCCATTTACTATAGCACCAAAAACCATAAGATACTTAGGAATAAACCTAACCAAGGATCTATACTCGAGGAACTACAGAACACTCATGAAAGAAATTGAAGAAGACACAAAAAGATGGAAGAGCATTCCATGCTCATGGATTGGAAGAATAAACATTGTCAAAATGTCTATACTGCCCAGAGCAATCTACACTTTCAATGCCATTCCGATCAAAATTCCACCAACATTCTTCAAAACGTTAGAACAAACA
>PITA01034087.1:0-12021 GCA_004023965.1 Spilogale gracilis | reverse complement strand
GTAGCAACATGGACTGGACTGGAAGAGATTATGCTGAGTGAAATAAGCCAAGAAGAGAAAGTCAAGTATCGCATGGTTTCACTTACTTGCGGTGCATGAGGGGTAAACTGGAGGACAGTGGGAGAAGGAAAGTAAATGGGAACTAGGGTAATCTAGGGAGGGAAACGAAACAACAGAGACTTTGGACACAGAAACAAACCGAGGGACTTGGAGGGAGGGGGGTGGAGGGATGGGAGAGCCTGGTGGTGGGTACTGGGGACACCTAAAGCGTGGAGCACTGGGTGTGGGGAATGGGGAATGAATCTTGAAACACTGGAAAAAAAAAATTTAGTAACAATAAAAAAAAAAAAAAGAACACACACAAAAATCATTAGAAGAGAAGTGAAGATTAAAGACATAGGGTTAGATGAAGTCACTCAAAAAGAGAAAACTAAGCTAGAGAAAATAGACTAAAAAGACTCTGGAAAAGCTCCTAACTCTAGGGGTAGGTAGCTAAAGAGTTGGGGGTGTGGTAAGGGGGGGAGGTGGAGTGTGGGGGAGGGAGAGCCAGAACAGATGTGAGCCAACAAAGGCATTTATAAAACTAAAAAAATATTACAATAGGAAGTACTGTTACGTAGTGTACTCCAGAAACAAACTAAAAATAAAAAAAAAACTAAAAGAACAAAAAATAATGAGTACCTCATCATCAATGAAACAAAGTCACAGCCACAACCACAAACCACAAACTATCACAAAAAAAAAAAAAAATCACTATATTAGGTGATATGTGGAATCAAAATGAGGAGTAATGCTGAGAACCAAACCACACCTCCTCAAATCTCAGGCAGAAAAGAAAGTTCCCTAAAGCTGGAACAGTTCTAAAGCCCATTCAAGGAAACTGTTTAGGGTAATGATGTTTCAGCATCTACCTACGATAAGACAGGTTTCTCCAGAAAATTTTGTCTACAACCACAGAAGGACAGAAGAAAACCCAACAAGATTTTTCATTGTGAACGATAAAGCTTTTTTGCTCAGACAGGCTGCCAGATGGAAACAAAAAAGAAGGGAAACAGCAATCACGAAACCACTTATTACAGGCACTCCTGTGACTCACGGGAGTACAGAGCCACAGTCCTACAAACGGAGGTGAGACATGTCCCCGGAGCATCTGACACACACAAGTTTTTTCAGGCAACACCTGTTCTTAATAAAATTAAACCTACTAAAAAATTAGTTAAGAAGCAAAAAGAAATCAGCAAAGAATTTAAAGAATTTATACAGAATGATCAAGGACAAGAAGGAAATAGGGAAATGACAGCCAAAGAAAAGCCACTGTCTTAAGATATAGAGGAGGAGGTACTCACAAATTATTTTTCTACAGTCTTACAAAACTTAAAGAGAATATGAGGTACTTCAAAGAAAAAAGGCTCAAGGAAAAGCATGAACTATTTAAAAAAAGATAAGAAAAGAGATGAAAAACGAATTGGTAGAGAAATGAAAGAGCTGGAGATTAAGCACACACACAGGCACATACACACACAAGATTAAAGCCATAAAAGAAAGAACAAAAAAGCCAAAACACTCACTACTGAAACAGGAAAAGAGAAGATATGTATGAAAACAAACAAAAAACCAAAACTCATACAAAATGGAAATCTTTTTAAGGGTACTTAAGAAATGAGATGATCAACATAGAAGGTAAAAAAGATCCAGCCTATACACGCTTGACATTCTTGCAAAAGAAAACAGAACAAAAGGAAGAGAAAAAAAAAGTGATATAATAGAAGAAAATTTTTTCTTGGAAAAAAATGAAATACATAAAAATAGAAAGTATTCCTGAGACACCTGGGTGGAGCAGTCAGTTAAATATCCAACTGTTGGTTTCAGCTCCAGTGGTACAGAGACCTACACTGGGCTCCACACTCAGCACAGAGTCCATATGAGACTCTCTCTGCCCCACCCCGCTGAGCACATGCTCGCTCGCTCTCTCTCTCTCTCTCTCTCTCAAATCATTTTAAAATAATAATGACTAAACAAAAAGTGTTCCCCCAAAATTGATTTCAAGCAATTAATACTAAGACATTTCTATGAACTTAAGAGAAAGAATATAAATATAAATGCTGTGGGTACATAGGCAGTAAAATCAAGACGGGCCTTAGGCTCTTCTATAGCAGCATTCGCCATTATCTGGAGATGACAGAACAGTATCTTTAGAGTTCTAAGGGAAAAATATGATACCTAACCACATGGTACCCGGTCAAATTGTCCATAAAGCTTAAAAGCAATCTACAAACACTTCCAAGTATTCAATTACTCAGGAAATAATTAATGTCATCTCTCCTTATCAAGTGAAAGAAAGGAATAAAAAACATACAACATATTCTAACAGGAGAAAACCAGGGAAAATTATTCCTACAGATACCTCAAAAAAACTGGGTCCTACCATTTCAGGTCTTCCAGAAGCAGGACTACAGAGTAGACCTCAGCAGGTGTACTAGAAGAGGCAAGTGTGAGAGCCTCAGAATGCCCCGTGACATGGCCTCTGGATCCCTGCTTTTATGGACCTCACTGAATTTGGTACTGACTCTTTTCGTGAATGACCAGATATTCCAAGGTTTTGCTGGGGCACAAATAATGAACCAATCTTTTTAAAATACACAACTAAAAGAAAATAATGCTCTTATATTTAAACTAAATTAGCAATCTTATTATGTTATAATCAACTTGCATAAGCCAAAACTTTACTCTGCAGGATTTTATCTACAGGATTCAGTTTCTCAATGTACTGACCAAAAAAATTTATTCTCCTAAAAAAAATAATAATAATAATGGTACTTGTTTGGGGGCTTCAATCCCTGGTAATGTAATTCCTGAGGGACCACTTCCCAAGATAATTTGCAGTGAACAAAAGAGCAGGTAGTAAGCACTGAATGCTTTTAAATGTAAAAGCAAAACTTACTAGCTGTGAAAATTACTTACAAAATAGAATGACAAGTGTTACACAATTTGACATAGTACAAACTTAATAAACTACTAAAAATTAAGAGGTAGAAAAAAGAAATATGCTAATTTCTTACTTTCCATTGCACTAAATAAACTGATAGAATAACATACAGTAAAAATATAATTATCCTGATCTCTTAATATTTTTCCTTTTTTTCGACTTTAGTGAAATCACTTAGGAATTTCTTATTATAAAAGATCATTTATTTAACAACTGTAACTCCTTTAGTTTTACTTTAATTTCTTTTACTTCTGTTAAAATCAAGTAATACTACTTTTTTAAAATAAAAATAGTAAGTGTAGGATAACTCTATCCTTATAATTTTTCTTTCATTTCTGTCTAAAAATATAGGTATGCACGTGGGTATGTGCATATGTGGTAAGCATGCAAGGAAAGGAAAAAACATGTCTGAAATGATGTTTCAAATTATGATTATGTGTAGTAGAATTAGGATTTTTTTTCCTAAGATTTTATTTACTTATTTGTCAGAGAGAGAGAAAGGGCACAAGCAGGGGAAGCAGCAGGCAGAGGGAGAAGCAGGCACACCACTGAGCAGGGGGCCCCATGCAGGACTGGATCCCAGGACTCCGGGATCATGACCTGGGCTGAAGGTAAGTGAGCCACCCAGTCGTCCCAAACTAGGTTGTGTTTTTTCTTTATTTCTCCACCACTATTATAGTTAAGTGTTTGCATAGTGAGTATATGATCATTTAATGCAAATCTGTATTTTAAAAACCTGGTAGGGCCACATCACAGAAATTATGAATCTGACCCAGGAGAGAAAAGCATATAGGCCCTCATGTATTTCTGTATTTATTCATTTATTTACTCATTTTTCCACCAGTAACTGTCCAGTATCCCGTATGCAGAAGAAATAATAGATATCAAACTGTCCTAAGTATCTTAAAATGCCATCTCATACTTAAAAATAGGAAGTTTGTACAGACCCACCTCAGAGATAGTGTGGATTTGGTTGCAAACCACCACAATAATGTAAATATCACAATAAAGTGAGTCAAATAAATTTTTTGGTTTCCTAGTACATAAAAAAGTTACATTTACACTTTACTGTAGTCTATTAAGTGTGTAATATAGCATTATATCTAAAAAAATGTACATACCTTAATTAAAAATGCTTTACTGCTAAAAAACGCTAAGCATCCTCTGGATTTTCACCAAGTCATTATCACTGATCACAGATCACCATGATAAATATAATAATAATGAAAAAAATTTGAAATATGGTGAGAATTAGCAAAATGTGACACAGAGACATGAAATGAACAAATGCTGCTGGAAAAGTGGCACCAATGAACGGTTGCCACAAACCTTCAATCTATAAAAAACAAAACAAAACAAAAAATTGGGCGCCTGAGTGGCTCAGTGTGTTAAAGCCTCTGCCTTTGGCTCAGGTCATGATCTCAGGGTCCTAGGATCAAGGCCCGGCATCGGGCTCTCTGCTCGCCAGGGAGCCTGCTTCCTCCTCTTTCTGCCTCTTTCTCTGTCTACTTGTGATCTCTCTGTGTCAAATAAATAAATAAAATCTTAAAAAAATAAAAAAATAAAAAACACAGTATCTGTGAAATACAATAAAACAAAGTATTATACATTAGATAATTATAAAATATATATAAAACACACCATGTTCTAGTAAAAGGCCCTGATAGGAAATTTGAAGCCTGAAAGAATAAACACAACACAAATACCACCAAAAAAATTTTAATCCATTCTTAGTGGCTACTATACTTTTTTTTTTTTGGCAATATACCAGATGTGGCTCTTTTTTAAAACCAGGGTCATCTTATTACAACGTTTAAACAGAAAGCAAAATCTAAATAAATAAAAATGGCATCTCAAAACAGTGTCAGAAAGTTTCAATGCTTCCACTTAGAAAAGGGATTATATTTCCCATGCTAGGAAAAACTATTCTTTCTTAACTGTTTTCTTGTTATCCAACACCTTCTACTTCAGGATATTCCCTTGAGTTACCTCCCTCTGTATAGCCTACCAGTCTAATGGATTTGTCGGCATAAAGGAGACATTCTAATACCTTCTTAGCATATTTTCCCCTATGAACACATTTAATCAAATGCCACAGCTCTAATTCCTCACCTTGCAACTGTGTATTTCTTTTTAGAAAACCATCTGTAAGAATTAAACTAAACAAGCAAAGTGATAGAAATCACCAGATTATACTAAACTATTTCCCAGAAACATTCTAAATTTTGAGAGAAAGTAGGTAATATTTTAATAAAAACAATCACTGGCAAAACCTAAAAGAAGATATATATTCAAAAATATGTACATTGATTCGCGCCCTTGGCTTACATCTGTTTTTGCTCTGAAATGGGGGAAAGCCCAGAGAACACCTCTTTGAAAAGGTTAAAAATAGCTTCCCCCAGGTGCTCTTTGAAACCCACATATATGACATTTGTTGGCTGAGTCTCCACATATGCCTTGCAAAAAAGTGGTAAACAGCTCAAAGAGGATGCAAACTACAGGTATGCAAAAGGAAATGCTAAAAAGTGTACTATTTATACAGTGTTGAAAGCTCTTAGGGAATTGATTCAAAAGTATTTTAAAATCATTCTTTGAAACTTGAAGTAAGTGCATCTAGCACCAAAACACAGATTTTATAAATATGAACGATGAACTTTATGTAAGTTATGAATTGCATATATCTTGCCATTTGGGGAAAGTGTTTTGCTGGAAGACAAATAATGTGATTATGCATCACCTTCCCTTTATGTTTTTGTCCCATTATTTGGCATATCAACATAGAAGAATTTGGTCAGGGAGAGAATAAAGCTGATGAGTTCAAGTAACTTTGATACAAGCACATCTGATTTTCCCTCCACATAAAGAGTAGAGTGGAGAGAAAAGGGGAAGAAAGGAGGAGCATTAACACGATGGAAAGAGAAGTTGTAGGTAAAAGCAAGAATGAGACATGTGGGCTTATAACATGATGCCCTTCTCCCACAGAATGGAAATTGGAAAAATGACATAAGGTACAACTATAAAAGATCATAAATATGAGCCACAAACCGTGGTTGAAAATGTGAGATTACTTAGTGAGTCAGGCGCTGTCTCCCAGCTCAGGCGCTCACAATCAGCACTACGACCACAGACAGGAGGGCATGGCTGGTGGACTGCTCCTCCCTGGGAAGTCAGGTGTGGTACACAGCTCAAGTTGCTGCTTGGGCCGTTGGCCAAGAGCTGTCACAATGAAACATAATTGAAAGAGTATGGTCTTGTTTGTAGTCTTGCAGACCTGGGCTCACAGGCCACTCCTTCTAATTCTGTCTGTGAGTCTCAGTCTGCTCATAAGCAAAATGTGTGTAACTAAAACCAGTTTACAGGACTGTCATAATAAATATCGAGATGATGTATGTAAAGCATCACTACCTGGCTCAGCAGAAGCCCAGAAAGAGTTCAGTATGTGAGCTCCTTTCCCTATGTCCCTCTTGCTTACTTTTCTTCTTAACACAATAACACCTAAAACATTCAAACTATGCTCTTCCTAGAGCTAACAAGTAAAGCTGCCAGTTTAAGCTTTAATGCAATGGTTTTAGAGACTGTACATTGATATAGGTGATCTTTGAGGGTCCTTTTCATCCCTATGGAATATAGCTCTCAGCCAAATAGGGAACAAGTATAGTATAGCAGAAGGGTGGCTCTATCAGGGTTCTGGTCATGCCTCTACTGGCCATGTGTTTTGGCTAATTACAGCTGCTCTGGATCCCAGTTTCTTAACGTAGAAAATGAAAGTACTGAACTAGACTCGAGATACCTTCTGGCTTGCTTGAAATTCAACTGGGCAAGGTACCAGGTACAGATGCAAAAGGAGTAAATATGAAGTCCACTAACTATAAGAACAAACTGATGGTTACCAGAGGGAAGGTGGGTTGGGAGATGGGTAAAACAGGTGATGGGGATTAACAAGTGCACCTGTTGTGATGAGCACCAGGTGTTGGCCAGAAGTGTTGAATCACTGTATTGTATACCTGAAACTAATCTTACATTGTAGGTAACCAACTGGAATTTAAATAAGAACTTATTAAAAATGGGATATATCTGAAGTTGAAAAAGACAGACAGATAGATCCATAGTTACATAGATAGATAGGAACTGACAAGCTGCTGAGACACACATACAATAATTAATGAGACAGCTATTTGTGTAGGTCAGCATCATTATAAAAATATTACATAATATAAAAAGAAACATTATGTAATAATATAAAAAATAACAGCTTGCCTAAAAAAGTTGGGGGATAACAGAGGAAGTTGAGGAAACAGACTAAACTGTGAAGCAAGATAAGAATCTGTCAGAAACAGAACTTTAAGCTCTGAAGCACCTCATGTTTAAAATGTAGATAGTATCACCTAGTGTTTATCTGTCAAAACATAAAGGAACTGAATAAGATCTCTTAAGGAGAGCCATTATCGCATGCTGTACAGTAAGATATTAACAGTTTGATACAGATAGTACCAAAAATTTAAAAGATAAAAAAAAAGATAGTATTAGGAGAAAAAAAGAATTTTCAGAAGAGAGGATAACTAAATTGAGGGCGTTTGAAATTCAAGTTCTTTAGTATGGCATCTAAGACCTTTCATAATCAGTCCTAACTTTCCCTTCTAGGCTTATCCCCAACATCCCACCACCAAAGATCTGATACTCTTGACTTCAGGAGGCTCTTTACTATTCCTTGATTTTGGTCCCAAGTGACTGAATATAAGGGAATATGACTTGAATACAAAATGGACCAAAACAGAGATAAAAATCCCTCCAGTTCTCTAGCTCTTAAGATTTCTTCGTAACTTGACAGAATGTCTCAACATATCTAGAGGGAGAACACATCAATCAGAAGTGAAGGAAAGGGGAAGCCTGGTCAGCAAAGGAATCAGAGAAGTCACCCAGGCAAATGTTCACAAGATCAATCTAAGCCACAGGAGAGGAAGTCTTGGCTAGGTTGACTAGAATAATATGGTTTCCTTGGCAAAGCTCTCCCTGCTGTGGGTAAGACAGCCTGAAGCTAACTCAGCTGAGAGATACTTCTTCAAACAAATATCCCTCTGGGTTCTCTTTCCATGCTCAACAGGTGGTCTCTGGCAACATGGTCCCCCTGTATCTTGCCAGAAGAGAGTGCACTGGTCAGAAATGCTGGGTCGACTTGACAGCTGTATTTCTCAATCATCAATTGACCTCCATAATAACAACTTGGCTTCCCAAGAAGCCTGCCTACAGGGAGACAGTAGGCTGATCTGCCAAATCAAGCAATCCAATCTGCTTGACAGTTGTATTTCTCACTGGAAATTAATAAATTGACAAACACAAATATATACATAGAGAGAGAGAGATGCATGTCATCAGTTTCTAAGAACAGGATTAACATGACTCTCAGTGCACCCAACATGTCAAGTGTCTGAAAGTGTAAGTTCAAACACCACACGCTGGACTGCCATGACTCCACAAAGGGAAGGCCAGTCACTGTGGGCAACACAGCACTTTGCATAGCCCTGCAACAAATGTCTTTAATAGTCACACTACAACATGTGGCATATAGATTTGTGCTTTCATTCCTCTATTCATACAGTATTTCTTCTTTACAGAATGCCCTCCTCCCACCCTTTCTCCACCTGGAGAACTCCTCCTTCTCCTTTAAGTCTATAGGTCATATGTCAGTTCTTTGTCACAGCTTCCCTAACCACTCAGGTAAAATTAATCACATTCTCTTTAGTGCTGTCATGGCAACCCATGTATACTGGCCTGGACCAGTGCACTCATATCAGAGTGGAAAATCCAGTTTGGCTCCTCCCCTTACGTGTTCACCTCCCCCAACAATGCCCATGCACTCATTTACATTAACAACCAGCAGAGCACCACCTAGGCGTTAAATGGTCACTAAATGTGGGAATGAGAGAAGGTAAAGGGGCGGCCATGGGCAGATAAAGAGGTTCAGGTGAAATACTTCTACACAGGGCAAAAACAACATGAGTTAAGAAAATGAGAAAGTGAGACTAGATAAGGTCTTTGTGAGAAGAAAACAAGATTAAAAGCAGAGGAGTGACTGAGGGGGGTTACTAAAGAAAATAATGGAAAAGAAACTTACGACAAATTATTGAGGATCCTGAAAGGTTGATAAAGGTGTATAAATGGGATTAAGCAAGTAAAAGGAAACTATAGTAAGGTCTTAGAAGAGTAACATCAAGAATTTGATAAACAGCAGAATGCAATTATAAAGATAACAAGAATTAGAGCTTGGGAGCCTGAGATAGACTCTCTACCCCAACCTCTACCTCATCACACATAATGACTAGCAAGTTATTTAACTCCTGTAAGCCTCAATTTACTTAACTATAAAATGGGGATCACAGTATCTACCCTGCACACCAATTCTAAGGATTAATGACCTCACCCAGTGACTGAGACACCATACCAATCTCTAATAGCTGCCACTGTGACTGGTTTTGTACACATTAATCTAGCACTTAAGTAAAGTTAATTAAAGGAGAGGACTGGAAGTTGAAGGATCATTTAATAGGAAATTAAACAGTCACTTGATTTGGGCACAGGTATAGACTTAAAAGTAATAGCTCTTCCCTTAATCAGCTTTGATACCCTCAGACAAATCATTTCTCTCAGTACATATTTCCTGACATGCAAATTGGGATAATAGACTCTACCTTTCATATTTCACAAATTTATATGTTGGTTATTCTAAACAGAAAAAAAATGCATTTGAAAATGTTTCACACACCATACTAGGACTTTGGGGAAAATGAGGGAAGAGGTTGGGACAAATTCAAGAAATATTTTCAAGAAAAACTCAAGGACATCAGAAACATGAGGAGATAAGAAACACCAAATAAGAAAATGTCAAGGTATTAAGAGAATGCTTCTTTAATATGAACCTAGAAATTCAGAGGAAAAAAGAGTTTGAAGAAGATAATTTGAGAAAGGTCTGTTCTGAAGGAAAAGGGCATCGACCTAAGAGCAGATGGAAGTATTGGACTAGAGTTTGGGTGATAGGCAATAACTGAATCACCTTGGGTGATGCGAAATAGAGCTCTGAGAATTGCCAGTAACATCCATCAGAAAGAGAGTTATGAGAAATGATGATTTATCTATGACACAAACGCAAAGCAAAAAGAACTAAAGTTATAAGATTCAAAACTCAATAAGTAAATACCTAGCAAAGGGCAAGGCCAACCCTCCCCACATACACACACAAAGAGAAGACAGGTATTACAGGAAGAAGCAGGGGCCACAGAGAGTTCAAAGCAAAAATCTCAAGTAAAGTGTTCGCGTAACTGAAAAGTCAAGGTCATGTGGCATTCGCACATCAAGAAGATTGAGAGAAAAAAACCTCTACAATTGGCTAGAATGTGGTCACCAGTGACCTTCAATAGTGCAGTTATAGTACAGAGGTGGGACCAAAGCCAGATTGCAAGGAGTTAATCATAATTCTATGATCCTGACACGAAAAAGCAGTTGCCAGTAAACTGAAGGTGAAATTCACAGATAAGAGAAATGCACATTTAATAATTGAAAGGGGACAAACTTTATCTCAAGAAAGCTTCTTAGGATTTTTAACACTTCCACAGGAGAAGGAGGACTTCAGTTTTTCAAAATCTCCCAAAAGACATATATAAGTAGCAAAACACATGGAAGTTGGATTTTGCTGCAACTGAAGGACAAAAAAAAAAGAGGTGACTTTGCCCTCATACTGATCTACACCTTAGAATAAATTCACATACCTTAAATAAGGCATTTCAGTAAGTTACATTAATTGTTATAAGCAAGTCATATTATTCTTTGTACCATGTGTTGTTTAATAACTAAACATTCCTTTCTAATGCCCAAATTTCCTTTTCTTAATGCTTACATGTGTTTAGGTAAGTCATACATATGTCTTTCTGTGGTTCTGTTCATAATTTACACTAACTAATATTTGATTTAAGTAAGTATTAACAGTTACTATTGATTTTATTTAAAAATATAATTCACTTTAAAAACCAGTTAAAAATAATAATCATTCTAAAAACCATAATGGGAGAAAATGAGTAAAACACTTTCAGGAATCATGAGGCCCCCTGCATCTAGCTTGAGAAAGGTCTTCAAAAGGAAAGTAAAGAATAGAGCAAACAATCCTAAAGTTTGTCTGGCACCATAAAAGACTATAAATAGCCAAAGAAATCTTGAGAAAGAAAAAAAAAGCTGGAGCTATCACAGTCCCTAATTTGAAGCTATACTAAAAAGCTATAGTGATTAAAACAGTATGGCATTGGCATAAAAACGGACAAGTAAGATCAACAAAACAGAACAGAGAGCCCAGAAATAAATCTGTGCATATGTGGCCAATTAACTTATGACAAAGGAGCCAAGAGCATACAATAGGGAAAGAATAATCTCTTCAATAAATGGTATTGGGAAAACTGGACAGCCACACTCAAAAGAATAAAACTGGACCTCTATCTTATACCATACACAAAAATTAACTCAAAATAAATTAAAGACTTACACATAAAACCTAAAACTGTAAAACTCCTAGAAGAAAACAAAGAGAAAAAGCTTCCTGACCTGAATCTTGGTGAGGAATTTTTATTGCATTAAACACCAAAAGCAAAGGCAACAAAAGCAAAAATAAACAGAATGAACTACATCAAACTAAAAAGCTTTAGCACAGCAAAGGAAAACATTAACATAATGAAAAGACAACATAAGAGTAGACAACAGTAATATCTGGAAATCATATATATGATAGGGGTAAATATCAAAAATACATAAAGAACTCAAACAACTCAACAGCAATAAAACCCAAAAATCCAATTAAAAATGGACAAGGGATTTGAATAGACATTTTTTCAAAGAAGACATACTCTAATCCAAAAGAAAAGGGAGAAGACACAAATTAACAAAATCATGAATGAAAGGGGAGAGATCACAACTAACACCAAGGAAATAGAAACAATCATCAAAAATTACTATCAACAACTATATGCCAATATGTTTAACAACCTAGAAGAGATGGA
>PITA01034086.1:0-12027 GCA_004023965.1 Spilogale gracilis | reverse complement strand
GCAGTCATTTCTTCTGTAGCTATTTCCTCCTGGTGGGGGACAATGTACGGATTTGGGAATGGAAGACTTTGACAGTGTAGGAAAGCTACATTTCTTTTTTTTTTTTTTTAAGATTTTATTTATTTATTTGACAGAGAGAGAGATCACAGGTAGGCAGAGGCAGGCAGAGAGAGCAGAGGAAACAGGCTTCCCACTGAGCAGAGAGCCCGACTCGAGCCTCGATCCCAGGACCCTGAGATCATGACCTGAGCCGAAGGCAGAGGCTTTAACCCACTGACTCACCCAGGTGCCCGAGAGCTTCATTTCTTTTTCTTTTTTTTTTTTTTTTAAAGATTTTATTTATTTGACAGCGAGAAACAGCTAGAGAGGGAACACAAGCAGGGGGAATGAGAGAGGGAGAAGCAGGCTTCCCGCCGAGCAGGGAGCCCGATGTGGGGCTCGATCCATGATCCATGATCCGATGTGGGTCTCCAGGATCATGACCTGAGCCGAAGGCAGTCGCTTAACCAACTGAGCCACCCAGGCGCCCGAGAGCTTCATTTCTTAAGTCTCTCCTGAAGTAGACAGTAAGAGCATCTCTAAGCTTGTGCAAATGGTTCAGCTTCCTATTTGACGAATACAAAAAGTCAAATTTTAACAATCAAAAAGAAAAAGAACAAGATATATAGCAATGCGTAGCAAGGTATATTTCCATTTGGAAGGAATCTGATTTAGCCAACTGCTAAAAGGATCTGAGCTAGGGCATCTGTAGCAGTGATATGTTTATTTACATCTTTTCTGGCTTTAGTTACGTTATGTTTTTTTAAAAGATTTTGTTTATTTATTTGTCTGAGAAAGAGAGATAGCAGGAGCTGGGGAGCAGCAGACAGAGGGAGAAGCAGGCTCCCTGCTGAGCAAGGAGCTAGATGCCGGACTGGAACCCAGGACCCTGGGATCATGACCTGAGCCTAAGGCACATGCTTAATCAACTGAGCCACCCAGGCATCCCAGGCTTTAGTTATATTTTTCAAGTAATTTGGAATATAAACACATTTAATGAAAGCAGAGGTGCCTCCTTGGGCTGCAGTCAAAATGTTGAGGGTCATTTAGGTTTGGAGGACCACCTTTTTTTTTCTTTTTAACAAATTTTTTTAAAAAGATTTTATTTATTTGACAGAGAGAATGAGACAGCGAAAGGGGGAATACAAGCAGGGGGAGTGGGAGCAGTAGAAGCAGGCTTCCTGCTGAGCAGGGAGCCTGATGTGAGGCTTGATCCCAGGACCCTGGGATCATGACCTGAGTCGAAGGCAGACGCTTAACAACTGAGCCACCCAGATGCCCTTCTTTTTAACAATTTTTTAAAAAGATCTTATTTATTCGAAGGAGAGAGCATGTGCATGCACACAAGTGATGGTGGAGGGGCAGAAGGAGAGGGATAAGCAGACTTACTACTGCCCAGGGAGCCTGATATAGGGCTTGATCCCTGGACCCTGAGGTCATGACCTGAGCTGCAGGCAGATGCTTAGCCAACTGAGCTGCCAGGCGCCCCTTGGAAGACCACTTTTTGAATTCATGTCTTTTCATCATTTAGGAACGTGCCTCCATTCCAGATTGTTTAGGAGTGGCTGCTGTATGCTTAGCCAAAGCTTCTACTTATAATTCTTCATCAATAAGGGTGACACGAGGGGCACCTGGGTGGCCCAGTGGGTTAAACCTCTGCCTTTGGCTCAGGGTCCTGGGATGGAGGCCTGCATGGGGAATCTCTGCTCAGCGGGGAGCCTCCTTCCTCCTCTCTCTCTCTGCCTGCCTCTCTGCCTACTTGTGATCTCTGTCAAATAAATAAACAATATCTTAAAAAAAAAAATAGAGATGCCTCCTGAGACAAATACAGCTAAGGAATAAAATCACCAAATATCCCTCTTTTTTTTTCTTTTAAGAAAGAAACTTGAATTTCTTTCTTTTTTTTAAGATTTTATTTATTTGACAGAGAGAAACACAGCCAGAGAGGGAACACAAGCAGGGGGAGTGAGAGAGGGAGAAGCAGGCTTCCTGCCGAGCAGGGAGCCCGATATGGGACTCGATCCTGGGTCTCCGGGGTCATGACCTGAGCCGAAGGCAGTGGCTTAACCAACTGAGCCACCCAGGCGTCCCGAAACTTGAATTTCTTAAATGCATCATCTTCTATAATGACATATAAAGATTATTTAACTTACATCTTCAAAAAGGAATTGATACTACTGAATCATTTAAGGTCACTGGGCAATCTGTGGTCAGGTTCAGCCAGGTCCCTAGCTCTATAGCTGATCACAAATACGAACGTCATTTAGAGTATTTTTTTTTCATCCTACTCATTATTTATTTATTTGTTTGTTTATGTGTTTATTTATTTATTTGGGTTTCTGATTTTGTTTTTATTTTTTATTACATTATTTCATTTTTTCAGTGTTCCAATATTCATTGTTTATGCCGCACGCCCAGTGCTCCTTGCAATTTGTGTCCTCAGTACCCACCACCATGCTCTCCCATCCCCCCACCACACTCCCTTCCAAGACCTCAGTTTGTTTTTGAGTCCAAAGTCTCTCGTGTTTCATCCTCCTCCCTGATTTACCCCAGTTCACATTTCCTTTCCTTCTCCTACTGTCCTCCATATTACTCCTTATGCTCCACAAGTAAGTGAAACTATAAGATATTTGACTTTCTCTGTTTGGCTTATTTCACTCAGCATAGTCTCCTCCAATCTGGTCCATGTTACTACAGAAGTTGGGTATTCATCCTTTATGATGGAGGCATAATATTCCATTGTATATATGGACCACATCTTCTTTATCCATTCATCTGTTGAAAGGCTCCTTCCCACAAAGAGCTCCCAGCTCAGCAGGGAGTCTGCTTCTCCTTCTCCCTCTGCAGCTCACCCTGCTTATGCTCTCTCTCTCTCTCCTCTTTCTCTCTCTCAGTCAAAAAAAAATTACATCTAGGTAATGTTGAATTTGTTTTTTATTCTGTAGGAATCTCTGCATCCAGTGTGGGGCTTGAACTCATGAACCCAGGATCAAGAGGTGAATGCTATATTGACTGAGCCAGCCAGCTGCCCCAGAATTGCATTAATTATTATGTTTTAAATATATGTACATGTGTGTAATGTACATGTGTGTAAATGCATGTGTATAAAGATTTGAGATATTATATATTTATGTGATTATAACTGATGGATGAATATGTACATGTTTAGTTTATTATCAATTTTTTCTAATTTTTCTATATTAGACATACATTTCCTTGGTATTTTACAAAACATAGAATATTTTTATTATATCAAAATAAAAAGGTTCTGGGGCTCCTTGCTGTCTCAGTCAGTAGAGTGTATGACTCTTGGTCCAAGGTTGTGATTGTGAGCCCCATGTTGCATATAGAGATTATAGGTCAAAATAAAAAATAAATATATAAATAGGGGTGGGGCGCCTGGGTGGCTTAGTCCTTTAAGCATCTGCCTTTGACTTGGGTCATTATCCTGGAGTCCTGGGATTGAGTCCTACCTCGGGCTCCCTGCTTAGCAGGGAGTCTGCTTCTCCCTCTGCCTCTGCCCACTTCTCCCCTGCTTGTGCTCTCTCTCTGTGTCAAATAAATAAGTACAGTCTTTACAATGATAATAATATGGGGCACCTGGGCAGTTTAGTTGATTAGCAGCTGCCTTTCGCTCAGGTCATCATCCCAGGGTCCTGGGATTCAGTCCTGCATTGGGCTCCCTGCTTAGCAGGGGGTCTGCTTCTCCCTCTGCCATTCACCCTGCTCATGTTCTCTCATGGTCTCTCTCTCTCAAATAATAAACAAAATATTTTAAAAAGGTAAATAATAGGGTGCCTGGGTGGCTCAGTGGGTTAAAGCCTTTGCCTTCAGCTCAGGTCATGATCTCAGGGTCCTGGGATCAAGGCCTGCGTTGGGCTCTCTGCTCAGCAGGGAGCCTGTTTCCTCCATTCTCCCTGCCTGCCTCTCTGCCTACTTGTGATCTCTCTGTCAAATAAATAAATAAAATCTTTAAAAAAAAAGGTAAATAATAATAAAAGCTCTGTGTAGTAAACTATCAACAAAACTAAAAGACAATTTACTGAATGGGAGAAGATATTTGCAAATGATATATCCAAGAAAGGGTTAGTACCCAAAATACATAAAGAACTGATACAACCCAACATAAAAAAACCCCAAATAGGGGCACCTGGGTGGCTCAGTTGGTTAAGGGACTGCGTTCGGCTCAGGGCATGATCCCGGATAGCCGGGATCGAGTCCCACATTGGGCTCCCTGCTCGAAGGGAAGCCTGCTTCTCCCTCTCTCACTCCCCCTGCTTGTGTTCCCTCTCTGGCTCTATTTCTCTCTGTCAAATAAATAAAATCTTTAAAAAACAAAACAAAACAAAAAAAACCCCAAATAATCCTATTAAAAAAATGTATAGAAGACATGAACTGACATTTCTCCAAAGAAGACATACAGATGGCCAATGGACATATAAGATGCTCAACATCACTCATCATCAGAGAAATGCAAATCAAAACCACAATAAGATACCAACTCACACTTTGATCAGAATGGCTAAAATAAACTCAAGAAACAGATATTGGCAAGAATGTGGAAATACAGGAACCCTCACGCACTGTTGGTGGGAAAGCAAACTGGTGGAAGATAGTATGGAAGTTCCTCAAAAATTATAAGTAGAGGGGCACCTGGGTAACTCAGTCCTTAAGCATCTGCCTTTGGCTCAGGTCATGAACCCGAAGTCCTGCAATCCAGCCCCGCATCAGGCTCCCTCTTGGCCAGAGGTCTGCTTCTCCCTCTCTCACTCCCCCTTCTTGTGTTCCCTCTCTAGCTGTGTTTCTGTCAAATAAATAAATAAAATCTTAAAAAAAACAGTAAAAGTATGGGGCGCCTGGGTGGCTCAGTTGGTTAAGCGACTGCCTTCGGCTCAGGTCATGATCCCGGAGACCCGGGATCAAGTCCCACATCGGGCTCCCTGCTCGGTGGGAAGCCTGCTTCTCCCTCTCTCACTCCCCCTGCTTGTGTTCCCTCTCTGGCTGTGTTTCTCTCTGTCAAATAAATAAAATCTTTAAAAAAAAAATGAAAAGTAGAATTAACATATGATCCAGTAATTCTACTACTGCATAGGTACCCAAAGGTACCCAAAGAATACGAAAATATTAATTCCAAAAGATGTACACACCCCCTTTGGTTATTGTAGCATTATTTACAATAGCCAAATTATGGAAGCAGCCCAAGTGTCCATCAATAGATGAATGAATAAAGATGTGAGATACACACACACTGGAATATTATTCAGCTATAAAAAGCATGAAATATTGCCATTTGCAACAACATAGATGGAACTAGAGAATATAATGGTAAGCCAAATCAGCCAAAGAGAGAAATACACCAAATGACTTCACTTACATGTTGGAATTTAAGAAACAAAGGAACAAAGGGAAAAAAGACCCCCCCAAAAAACCCCTGCAAAACAAAAACCAGAGTCACATATAGGGAACAAACCATGATTTCCAGAGGGGAGGTAGTTGGGCGGATGGTAAAGGGGATTAGGAGTACATTTATCTTGGTGAGCACTGAGTAATGCATAGAATTGTTGAAACTATTATTGTACGCCTGAAACTAACACTATGTTAACTATACTGGAATTAAAATTCAAAAAGGGTAATACTTACTTTAAAAATAGATGATTTCATGGGCATCTGGGTGGCTCAACTGGTTAAGCAACTTCCTTTGGCTCAGGTCATGATCCTGGAGTCTCTGGATTGAGTCCCATATCAGGCATCCAGCTCCCCTGGGAGTCTTCTCCCTCTGACCTTCTCCCTTCTCATGCTCTCTCACTCTTTCTCTCTCAAATAAGTAAATAAATAATTTTTTAAAAAAAGATTTTTATGTATTTGACACAGAGAAACGCAGCCAGAGAGGGAACACAAGCAGGGGGAGCGAGAGAGGGAGAAGCAGGCTTCCTGCCGAGCAGGGAGCCCGATGTGGGACTCAATCCCGGGTCTCCGGGATCATGACCTGAGCCGAAGGCAGTCGCTTAACCAACTGAGCCACCCAGGCACCCCTAAATAAATAAAAATCTTAAAAAAATATAAATGATTTCATTAAGTAGCTACCTGGATAGTTCATGTAATTTGAAAATTATATATTGATGAAAATCCAGAACTTAATACTAAATTTGCTTATTGGATTTTTATTCCTGAAATAGATTTTTCAATGACTATGAGCATTTATATTTTTATTATGTTTCATCAACAGTAGATTTACCAAAATACTAAAAATAAAAATATAATCATGCTTTGAAGTTTAAAAAAATGCCTTTAAAATATTTTTATAAGAATTCCAAGGGATGCCTGCGTGGCTCACTCTGTTAAGTATTTCTCTCTGAGGCTTTGGCTCAGGTCATAATCTCAGGTTCCAGCGATTGAGCCCTGCATCAGGCTTCCTGCTCAGTGGGGAGTCTGCTTCTCCATTTCCTTTTCCCCCTGCTTGTGTGTGTGCACTCACTCTCTCAAAAAAATAAAATCTTAAAAAAAAAAAAGAGGGGCGCCTGAGTGGCTCAGTTGGTTGGGCGACTGCCTTCGGCTCAGGTCATGATCCCGGAGACCCGGGATCGAGTCCCGCGTCGGGCTCCCTGCTCGGCAGGAAGCCTGCTTCTCCCTCTCTCACTCCTCCTGCTTGTGTTCCCTCTCTCGCTGTGTTTCTCTCTGTCAAATAAATAAAATCTTTAAAAAAAAAAAAAAAAGGGGCGCCTGGGTGGCTCAGTTGGTTGGGCGACTGCCTTCAGCTCAGGTCATGATTCCGGAGACCCGGGATCGAGTCCCACATCGGGCTCCCTGCTCGGCAGGAAGCCTGCTTCTCCCCCTCTCACTCCCCCTGCTTGTGTTCCCTCTCTGGCTGTGTTTCTCTCTGTCAAATAAATAAAAATCTTAAAAAAAAAAAAAAAAAAAAGAATTCCTTTGGTAAATAAAGCATCTCTTCATTTTAGGATCAGAGATAGTAAATAAAAAGTCATATATCTTGTCTAGTGCTAGGAGATAGTTTTTTTCTTTCTGGTATCTTACCGGGGAATAGACAAGAAATAGAATTTAAAAAATAATCATGATCCGCATATACTGTACTAGTTTTATGTTAATAATATAACTTCACAGTGGGAAGAATTTGAAAATATTTTAGAGTCTGACCCTTTTCTTACAAGGTTGTTTTCAGCTGATGATATTACGATATAATTCTATCAGTAGTATTTTTATTGCATTGGGTTTTCAACATTGCTGTAATTTGAGAGCACTACTAATGATTGGAAGATATATAATATATGATTTTACATTAAAGTTTCTATTTTTTTTTCAGGTATGACAGCAGTTATCTGTACTTACCCTCTTGACATGGTGAGAGTACGCCTAGCATTCCAGGTGAAAGGGGAACATACTTATACAGGAATTATTCATGCATTCAAAACAATTTATGCAAAGGTATTTCACATTTACTTTTCTCACCTATATTGTGTCCCCCCCCCCTTTTTGTGTAACTTTTATGCTCAACATGGGACTTGAATTCTTGACCCCACGATCAAGAGTCTCAAGCTCCACTGATATTTTGAAGGTTATTTAAACTCTTTTATTTATGGTTATTGATGTTAACAATAATTATGTCCTTTTGTTTTTTGATGTTTTCATATTAAGCACAATGTAATCTTACTTCTAATTTTTCTTTATTCAAAAGGAAGGCGGTTTCCTTGGATTTTACAGAGGTCTGATGCCTACTATATTAGGAATGGCTCCATATGCAGGTATTTTCAAATTCGGCAGAATCTTGATCTTTTGTTCTTTTCTAAGAATGATTTTTAAAATTTTAGCATTTTGTATTCAAGCCCCAATTCCATCTGGATTTATTTTTTTCTTCCTTAAGTATAACCATTTGTTCCAGGACCATTTATTAAATAACCCCTCCTTTCCCCAGTGATCTGTAGTGGTACTTCTAAACATATTAATAGAGTGCAGTTTTATGAATCTTTATATTGGCAGGACAAGTCCCTTTACCCTTTGCTTTTTTTTTTTTTTTTAAAGCAAAGTAAGAACTACAGATACTCTGCTATTCTATGCACATTTTAAAAGATTTTATTTATTATTTGATGGAAAGAAACACAGCCAGAGAGGGAACACAAGCAGGAGGAGTGAGAGAGGGAGAAGCAGGCTTCCTGCCGAGCAGGGAGCCCAACGGGGGGCTCAGTCCCAGGACTCTGGGATCACGACCTGAGCCGAAGGCAGTCGCTTAACCAACTGAGCCACCCAGGCGCCCCTCTATGCACATTTTAGAATCAGTTTTTGATATTGCATGAGAACCCTTGTTGGGATTTTGAGTGAAAAAAAATTTTTTTAAAGATTTTATTTATTTGACAGAGAGAAACACAGCCAGAGAGGGAACACAGGCAGGCGGAGTGAGAGAGGGAGAAGCACGCTTCCCACCAAGAGCATCAAGCAGGGAGCCTGACGCGGGACTAGATCCTGGGTCTCCGGGATCATGACCTGAGCCAAAGGCAGTCGCTTAACCAACTGAGCCATCCAGGCGCCCCTTGAGTGAAATTTTATACAGTTCTTAGACATTTTTGTTAGACATAGTTATAGATACCATATAAACTATGTTGTGTCTTTTAGAAAATTACATTTCAGTTTTATCAGTTTAATTTTTTTTTAAAAAGATTTTATTTATTTGACAGACAGAAATACAGCTAGAGAGGGAACACAAGCAGGGGGAGTGAGAGAGGGAAAAGCAGGCTACCCGCCGAGCAGGAAGCCCAATGTGGGGCTCGATCCCAGGTCTCCGGGATCATGACCTGAGCCGAAAGCAGTCACCCAACCAACTGAGCCACCCAGATGCCCCCAGTTTGATTTAATTTTATGTGCTCTTATCCTACTTGTTGATATGATAGCCAGCCCCTATATTACCTGTGGATGCTTTGGGGTTTCTGTGTGGGAAATTCCTATCCTGTACAAATAATATTGTTTTTTTGATATTAAAAAACTTATTTCCATTCTAATCCTTATTTCCTTATTTATTTATATTTATCTTAGTTTACTGTAATAACTAGAGACCTACAGTGCAGCAGTGAGTAGAAATGATGTTACTGGGCATTTTGGCTCCTTAATGATTTTAAAGGGACTGTTTGTAATACTTCTTCACTTAGCATAATGTTCATATATGGCGTTAAGGAAGTTTTGGTAAGAATTTTTATGTGAACTGATGTTGAATTTTATCAGCACACTTTCCTGCATTTACGGAGGTGATCATATAGTTTTCTCCTTTAATCTATTAATATGATGAATGACCTCAATAGATATTCTATGATCAACCCAAATTGATTATAACATAATGATCTTTTTTTTTTTTTTTTTTTTTTTTTAAAGATTTTATTTATTTGACAGAGAGAAACACAGACAGAGGGGGAACACAAGCAGGGGGAGTGAGAGAGGGAGAAGCAGGCTTCCCGCCGAGCAGGGAGCCCGATGTGGGACTCGATCCCGGGTCTCCAGGATCATGACCTGAGCTGAAGGCAGTCGCTCAACCAACTGAGCCACCCAGGCATCCCCATAATGATCTTTTTATGTCCTGTTGAATTAAGTTTGCTAATTGCTTTTAGAAGTTTTACATCTGTGGGGCGCCTGGGTGGCTCAGTTGGTTAAGCGACTGCCTTCAGCTCAGGTCATGCTCCCGGAGACCTGGGATCGAGTCCCATATCGGGCTCTCTGCTCAGCAGGAAGCCTGCTTCTCCCTCTCTCACTCCTGCTGCTTGTGTTCCCTCTCTGGCTATATTTCTCTCTGTCAAATAAATAAAATCTTAAAAAAAAAAATTAGAAGTTTTACATCTGTATTCCTAAATGAGATTAGCTTGTAATTTTCTTTTTATAATATCCTTGTGTGGTTTGGGTATCAAGGTTATATAGGTCTTATAAATGAGTTGAAGAGAATTTCCTCATTTTCCATCTTCAGGAATAATCTCTAATAAAATAATTAGAATTATCTGCTTTTTGAAAGTTTTCATTGTGGATGATTTTTAAATATTGGTTTTATTTCTTAAATGGTTGTAGGACCATTCAGATTTTCTGTTTTTTTGTGAACCATTTTTGGTTACTTCATACCTTTCTTTACCATTTTGAACTTGATCCTTTTGTATTAGTTTTCATTTTATTTTTTGCAAGAGAGAATTTCCCTTATTCTTCTTTTTTTTTTTACATCTGTTCTATTGTTGTGCCTCTTTTTTTCATTTTTATTTGTTTAATCATTTATTAGATTTTGCAGAGAATCAGTTTTGGCTTTAGTTTTCTTTCCTAGTCCACCTTTATTTTCCATTTCATTAATTCTTAATAATTTCTTAATTATCTCCTTTCTTAGGTTTATTCTTCAGTTGGATGCTTACCTCATTCATTTTCAACCTTTGGGGTTTTTTTTCCCTAATGTAGGCTTTTCCCCCCTAAATCCTGCTTCAGCTGCATTCCATGAGCTTATTATTTTATTAATTGCTTTTACTTAAAATGTGGAAATTTCCAAACATGTTCAAAAGTAGACAATAGTATAATGAGCCACTGTCGACCTAGCACCTACCTGGAACAATGATCCACTAACTACCAGTCTTATTTCATCTCTACCCCTAATACTCCCTCCACTTTCATCCCAAATTGTTTTAAAGCAAATACATTTTATTTCCATCTATAGTATTTCAGTGTTCAGCTCCTCTCTATGCTTTTTTTTTAAAGCATAACCATATAGCATTATGAACTTTAAAAAAATGTCTTAATATCATCTAGCATATTATCATGGTTCAAATCCCCATTCCCACTCCCCTTAACTCATAATTAGTTTTTGGACAGATCCAAGTTAATATTTGCTTAGTATATTTTCATCTTTTTATTTTCTACTTTTTTACTATATATATATATATATATATATATTTAAGATTTTATTTGTTTATTTGACAGAAACACAGCTAGAGAGGGAACACAAGCAGGGGGAGTGAGAGAGGGAGAAGCAGGTTTCCCGCTGAGCAGGAGGCCCAATGCAAGGCTTCATCCCAGGGCACCTGAGCTGAACACAGACACTTAATGACTGAGCCACCAGGGCCCCTATTTTCTACTTTTTTATGTCTTTATGTTTTAGGTCTTTCTTTTGCAATCATTATATATCTGGATATTTTTAAAAAATTTGTACTTGTTTTTATACTTTGCTATTTGATTTCTACCTGTAGGCTTTTCTTTTTATGTTTTAAAAAATTTTCTTGTTTGCTTATTTTCTGAACTTTTACCCAATGTTTTATAAATGTATAAATTTATTTGCCCCCTTTTGTGGTTGGTGGTCTTTAATTATGAGCCCATTATTTGATCTTAATCTCCTGAGTTTTAAACTCAGTGATTCCATCTTCTGCAAACCCAGTGGCAAGATCCATCTCAATAGCTTTTTGCTATTGGCTTCATTATTTAGAGTCACTTCACCTCTCTCATTGGCCCACTACTCCAAGTGGACTCAAGCTTTCATTTTTGGAAGGCTGTGGTGCTGGGGTTCTTGGAGACCTTCTCATCCTTTTTTGCAAGTCCGATAGCAATGACAGAGTCATTCAGAATACCTACCTTGCTGTTATGTTGGAAGCAGAACTTTATAATTTTTTGCTCTATTTTCTTCTCTTTCTAAGTTTTTTGTTTTTAAAATATTTTTATGGGCGCCCCCGAGCGTGTGGGCTCCCCCGAGCGTGTGGGCGCCCCCGTGCGTGTGGGCTCCCCCGAGCGTGTGGGCGCCCCCGTGCGTGTGGGCGCCCCCGAGCGTGTGGGCGCCCCCGTGCGTGAGGGCGCCCCCGTGCGTGTGGGCTCCCCCGTGCGTGTGGGCGCCCCGTGCGTGTGGGCTCCCCCGAGCGTGTGGGCGCCCCCGTGCGTGTGGGCGCCCCCGAGCGTGTGGGCGCCCCCGTGCGTGTGGGCGCCCCCGAGCGTGTGGGCGCCCCCGTGCGTGTGGGCTCCCCCGTGCGTGTGGGCTCCCCC
>PITA01034085.1:0-12025 GCA_004023965.1 Spilogale gracilis | reverse complement strand
CGAAGGCAGTCGCTTAACCAACTGAGCCACCCAGGCGCCCCTATTTTTATTTTTTTTAAGATTTTATTTATTTGACAGAGAGAAACGCAGCCAGAGAGGGAACACAAGCAGGGGGAGTGAGAGAGGGAGAAGCAGGCCTCGCGGTGGGCAGGGCACCCGATGTGGGGCTCGATCCCGGGTCTCCGGGATCATGACCAACTGAGCTACTCAGGCACCACCCTAAAGTGAAATCTTAACCATCAAGCCACACTATCTCATCCAGAGCTAACAGCGGCTGGAAGCAGAGTGAGCTGGGAACTCTTGGCTCCCTAACCAGGGCTCCTGACTTCATAGTGCTTAAAAAAAAAAAAAAAATCCTTACCCAAATAAATAAGAGATAGAGGGTCTTTAAGGGAGTGGCCCCGCCTTCATTTTGGTATATGAGACTGCAGTGGAACAAGGCTTGCGCATTAAAAAGCATGACCAGACACGGGGGTAGAAGATGAGAAGAGAGGTCAGGACCTTGGGAAGATGTGCAGTTAGACAGGCCTTTGTGACCAAATGGAGAAGAGGACCATGCTGTGAGCGCGAGGCAGGCTCCTGGATTTCTTCAGCCCTGTGCTGAAGGGGGCTCTTCATGGCTGGGACACTTAGACTGGGGCTGTGAGCTCTAAGTTGGGGTTCTTTTGGAGGAGGTGCTCTCCATCAACAGGCTTCTCAATGTTGGATAGAATAAGTAGATTTTAATTTCTGCTCTGGGACCACAAACGAGTTATTCATCCTCTCCAGGCTTCGGTTCCTTACATGGAAATTTGGGTTAAGAATCTGTGTAAAGCTCTTTGCTGGCGGGTAATAGGCTCATAATAAAAAAACAACTTACTCAGTGGCAACACTCACTAACCCCTGGTAGTGCTCACAACCTCTGGGGAACAGGGCACTTGGTTATCAAGACATTGAAAAGAATGAGGTTCCTTCGAAAAAGAGCGGCTGAGCCCCAGGAGAGCCGAGTAAGAAAGGCCACTTCTGGCTGGGCAATGAGAGAAAGCTTCTTGGAAGAGCCGGGGTATCTCAGTTGAGTCCTGGGAGATGAAGCGGGGTCAAGGTTTGTGGTGGGTGTGGGTGGGAGGGAGACATTCTGAGAGAGGAATCAGAGGAGACAAACCTGGGTGCGAGAAGGAAATCTGATTAATTCTATATTACTAAAGCGTGAGTGTGGGGAAACGGTCGCGGTGCAGTGTGGCCCCTGAAGCTCTCGGTGGGGGTGCCTGCACTGCCATACCCTCATCCAGGGTCCTAGCACTGGGCCACCCCACAAGGCGAGTACTGGGCGATCAGTGGCCCACGGTCAACCTCCCTACTCCCTCTACCCGTCCAGATCAGCCCGGAGGAGGAGGAGCGCCGTCGAGTGAGGCGCGAGCGGAATAAGCTGGCTGCGGCCAAGTGCAGGAACCGGAGGAAGGAACTGACCGACTTCCTGCAGGCGGTGAGCACCGACCGGTGCGGAGGGTGTCCAGCCCTCCCCACCCCTCCCCACCCCCCTGCGCACCGAAACTCGGGGCGGGACGCGGCTCCCCTGAGCCTGCGGGGTCCCAGAGGGCGCCGGTATATGAAGGCTCCTTCCCTCAGGCCCTCGTCGGAGGAGCAGTCCTTCGGAGAAAACGACGAGGAAAAAACGATTAAAAATTAGTTAAAGTTAAAGCTTCGGGGGACAAGCTCCTTCTAAGATGTTCCCCGGCCAGAAGGGAGTCAAGCCCATTTTCTCCCAAGGGCTCATGGGAGTTGTAGTCCAGACTCGCTGAAGACCCACCCCCCCCCACCGCACCCCCCAATTACACCGCCTCCCGAGGCTACGCGATATTCAGGCCTCCTCATCTAACTTCTCTCCTAACCCTTCACAGGAGACTGATAAACTGGAGGACGAGAAATCGGGTCTGCAGCGAGAGATTGAGGAGCTGCAGAAGCAGAAGGAGCGCCTGGAGCTGGTGCTTGAAGCCCACCGCCCTATCTGCAAAATCCCGGAAGGGGCCACGGAGAGCGACACAGGCGGCGCGGGCGGTACCAGCGGCACCAGCAGCCCACCAGCCCCCTCCCGCCCTGTACCTTGTATCTCTCTTTCCTCGGGGCCTATGCTTGAACCCGAAGCCTTGCACACCCCCACGCTCATGACCACACCCTCCCTGACACCTTTCACCCCTAGTCCAGTCTTCACCTACCCCAGTACCCCTGAGCCCTGCGCCTCAGCCCATCGCAGGAGTAGCAGCAGCAGCGGGGACCCATCCTCTGACCCTCTGGGCTCCCCCACCCTCCTTGCCTTATGAGGCACCCCAGCCCCGCTACGGGCGGATGCCGCTCTAGCCAATGTCTCCCCATCTAGCCAATGGTCCAGCGGGTCTGGACCGTATCCCATGCCCATCCCCAGCAGGCTCTCCTCCATTACTCCAGATGAGACTGAGCATATTCAGCTTCCTAGTAGAGCCAGCTTGGGGTCACCAAACCTACCCACTGTTTTTACAGAGCTGACTTCTCTAGCACAATTTGCACTAAATCAGAGACAAAATATTTCCCATTTGTGCAAGGGAACGCCTGGCAACCAAAAAGGACTTTGTAGGTACCTACAGGTCCTCTAGAGCCCCAAGCCCCTCCAGACCACACCTATAGTCTACATTACCCTGTTCCTGTGATCCACCCAATCCTACTTTTGACAGAAGGTGATACTCTACCAGCCTAGAACACTAACTCACCCAGCCCCATACTGCCAGCAGCACCAAGTGATTGAACCAGGGCATTCTGCAGGCCCCTCCCGAATGGCAGGAGAGTGCCAGAGGCTTCTATGATGAGCTAACCTGCAGCCCCCCAGCTCTGAGAAGACTTTAGCTCCAGGGAATCCAAGCCTCCACAAGGAAGGCAGCTGCTATTTATTTTCCTACAGAGAGTATTTTTATACAAACCTGCCAAAAAGGAATAAAAGGCTTGAAGTTCTGTTCTGGTCTCACTGAACCCAGAGGCAAAAGGGAGAACATTTGGAACCAGAAGCCCTAGGCTCCGGTCTCAGCCCCTATGGACTTACTGCGTGAGTTTGGACAAATTATTTGTTATTTCTGGACCTCAGTTGTCTTATCTGACGAATGAGGTTACATCTGCGCTGCCTCGTCTCCAGGACTGAGAGGAGGAATAGAGTGCTGTTGGGTGCAAGCCAAAAGGATTATCTTCCTCCTGATGGGGGCCCACCGCGCTCCTGCGTGGGCCATAGGAGGGCGCTCTTACGCCCCTTCCAGCCTCGGGGGAGGCTGCTGAGTGGGTTCTAGGCCCCCAACACCTGCTTCCTGCCCCATTGTCTTGGACAGGAAGGAGCCGGGAAGGGAGCTGGAGCCACTTCAGGGGCCGGATCATGGCCTGCCCCGAGGCCTACTAGGGGGGGCCAGGGGCTTACCACGGTCCCACATCCCGCCCCAGGCTTGAGGTAGTGGGGGTAGTAGAAACCTTAGTTCTGCAACCCCTCCGGATGGGAATGGTACCCTGTCTCAACGTCCCCGCCCTCGTTCCCACCCCGGCGAGTCCCAAACAGACGCTGCCCAGGCCACCGGCTCTGCTTCCGTTCCAGTTTATTAGCCCCCACCCCGCCCCCAGCAAGTCCCTCCGCTCCAGCCTCCGGTCCCCCTGCTGCCCCACCAGCTAGAGCCAGGAGCACTACTTAAGGCCAGAGTTTCCAAATCCATGCCAGCGGCCTCTTGTACTCTGGCGGGACGGCGTTCAGGTCCGGAGATCCACCGCAGTCCCGGCGCTGGGGAAGCATTCGGGCGTCGACGTGAAGGAAGCTGAGCCCTCAGTCATCTGGGGAGCAGGCTAGGGGCAATTGATCGGGACTGCCCACGCTGCCGGTGCTGGAGCTTCCATCGCCCAGGTCACGGGGCCCGCAAGGGGGCAAGGCGAGCTCGGGTGTTGGCCCGGCGCTTGAGCCCCCAGCGCCGCCGGGGCCGCCCCGGGGGCCCCACTCCTCGCCCAGAGCCAGGCAGAGCTCCTTAAGCGCCAGGTTCTCCCGCAGCAGCTCCTCCTGGCGGCCCTCCAGCTCCGCCAGCTTCTGCCAACAACCGCCCAAGTCCTCGCGCACCGCTCGGGATGCTTGGGTCCCGAAGAGCTGCCACTGGCGCGCGGCGCGCCGCCCGCGCTGGCGCTCGGAGTCCAGGAAGCAGCAGAGGTCGCGCAGCTCACGGTTCTCGGCCTGTAAGCGCCGGTTGAGCTGCTTGAGCTCGCGGATCTCGCCCAGGTGACCCTGCAGCTGCCGATTCACCTCCTGCATGAGGCGGCCGCGCTGCACCAGAGCCGCCAGACGCGCCGCCTCCTCCCGCCGCAGGCGCCGCACCAGCTCTTCCTTGCCCAGCGCCGCCATCTCCTCGTCCGTCAGCTCCTCCAGGCCACCCGCCTCGGCCTCCATGGCTGCTCAGGCCTCTGGAGCATCGCCTGCCCGCGGCCGCGGCCCAGGAGCCCACGTCGAGCTCTGCGCTCTCGCGGCCGGGTCCGGCTCCGCGGGCGGCAGGCTGTGGCTGTGTAGCGTAGGCTGCAGCAGCCGCCCGGGGGTGGGCACGCGGCGAGGCGCGCGCCGGGGCGGGGCCGTATGACGTTAATGAAGGACAGCCAATCCAGGGAAGACTCCCCGGAAAGGGGCGGGACTTGAGCGCCGAAGTCGGAGAAAGAGAGCGCCCCTTCCCCGCCCACTCCAGACCGCTGAGTTACTGACCCTTCCGGACGCTGCGTCTCCGCGACAGGTAACCCCAAACTAGTCGCTTCGTACTTCCCAGCTCCATACTTCCTCGGGCTCTCGCCTAGGCCTCTCAGCCCCTTCTGAGAACCAAGACTCCGACGCCGGCCACCGACTCTCATGCCCATCCCCCGACGGAACCCAGACAGATCTCGGTACTAACTTTCCTACCTTGGTTCATACTCGAGAGTCTCGGCTCACTGAACATCGCCCCCAGCTCTTCGGAACCCTGAGTCCAAACGTGCCTGACTTACCATCAGCCTTACTCTTTCGTGGAACGTTCCCCGCCTGGGGGGAGGCGCATACAGAGATTCATTTGTTCAGTAAACTTTTATTGTGGGCAAAGCCCGGGCAGAAATAAACTTGATTAAGATTCTGATCCTGTCCTCAAAGGAGTCGTAATTTTTTTAAGATGTTATTTATTTATTTATTTATTTGACAGAGTGAGGGACAAAGAGAACACGAGCAGGGGGGAGGGGCAGAGGGAGAAGCAGACACCCCGCTGAGCAGGGCCACCCCCCCACCAGGGACTTAATCCCAGGACCCTGGGATCATAACCTGTGCCAAAGGTAGAGGTTTAACCGACTGAGCCACCCAGGCACCCAAATGGGGTTCTAACTTAGTGGGGGAGACAGGCTGTGTAAAACCAGAAGTAAATGGGGGAGGGGTATGGTGTGAGGGATCTCCACCGCCCATAAAAGGGTTTTCCCAAAGAGGTGGTAATCTGAGGGGCCTCCAAAGATGTATAGGACTTTGCCAAGTAAAGAGAAAGCTGTTTCAGGAAGCGGTAATAGCATGGTGAAAGATGTGGCCGGCCTAGCTGCTTTAGGAAGGGTGAAAGTAGCTGGATGTTGTTGGAAGCTAGTTGTGTGGAGAAAATGAAGTGAGGGAGAGAAGCAACAAAGGTAGTTGGCTGGAGCCTTGCCACAGGGCAGTAGGATTTTAAGCAGGGGAATAAAAATGTTAAAATTGACATTAAAAAATTTATTCAGGCTGCTCTGTATGGGATGGACCATGGGGAAGAGATGTAGGCAGGGAGGTTAGTAAGAACACTAAGTCGATGGGCAAGGTAGAGCTACGCAGAAGGACTGGGCTCGGACAGTGCCAGTAGGGGTGGAGAGGACAAAACATCCAAGAAATATTCAGGACGCAAATCAGCAGAACTGTATGTGAGGAGTAAAGACTCTGGAAGAAAGCCCAGGGTTCTGGCATGAGAACTGGGTGAATGCTGGGACTGTCACTGAGATAGGAATGCAGGAAAGAAACAGATTGGAAGAGGGCTGTCTAACTTTTGAGGGGCTTGTAGGTGGACAGCATAGAAAGCAGAGCATATAGGCAGCCCTCTTGATGCGGACTCCTGCCAGAGCTCTGAGAGGCAGAGAAAGAGAGGTGGGGGGGGAGTAGGTGAGGGGGTTAAAACCATGGGAGAAGGTGCCCCATGCGTAGAAGAGGTGCTCAGCGCAAAATGGACTGAGCGGCTCCCAGCAAGGGCCCTCGGAAATTAGGTGAGACAGATTTTCTGCAGAGAAAAGATTTAGGACTGAAACCTGTGAAACCCCTATATTTAAGATACACATCAAAGTAGAGAAATCCAAAAAAGGGCAGAGAAAATGGGAGAAAAGCCAGAAGGAAGTGTGGGGGAAGGTTGCCGGCGCAGGGGATACTTGGCCGTTGGCCTTGACTCCTGATTATCTTCCTGCAAACTGGGCCAAGATGGGAGTGGGGCTGAGCACGCGGGCGGGGACCAGGAGTCTGAGATTGCCCCTCCCGCCGGGAGGAGGGGCTACTCCTCTTCGGGGCTTCTGTTCCCACCCTCTCTGTCCCGGAAGTAATCCCTCTCTGGCTCCGGGTGTGGGGAGCCCAATCCCGCCGCTGCCGGAAGTAGCCTGCAGGCGGCGTGCCCGACCCGGGCAGTGCTCGCTCCAAACGGGGCGCTGAGGCTGCGCCCGGGTCCGGGCGTCGCCATGACCAGCGAGCTGGACATCTTCGTGGGGAACACGACCCTCATCGACGAGGACGTATATCGCCTCTGGCTGGATGGTTACTCGGGTGTGTGTGGGGCCGTTCTTTGAGCTGGGTGAGGGGGCGGGGCCGGGACTCGGGTCCTGTGGTGTAGTGGGCGGAAGCAGTAAGGGATGTTTAGTAGGAGTAGGACTTAGGATCCCCCGAGTGCCTGGGGGTTCGCGGAGCGGGGCTTAATGCCAGTGCCCACTCCCCAGTGAGCGACGCGGTGGCCCTGAGGGTACGCTCGGGAATCCTGGAGCAGACGGGCGCCACGGCAGCGGTGCTGCAGAGCGACACGATGGACCACTACCGTACTTTCCACATGCTCGAGCGCCTGCTGCACGCACCGCCCAAGCTGTTGCACCAGCTCATCTTCCAGATCCCGCCCTCCCGACAGGCGCTGCTCATCGAGAGGTGGGGACGCCAACCAGTCTGACCATATACCATTTTGCAGGGCGAAACTGAGGCCCGGGTTGGGATGGGACTTACACAAGGTCTGAGAAAGTTGACAGCGGGAGGGGCCAAACCCAGGCCTCGCTGGACCCCTGTTTCCCTCCTATGTAGAAAGTCAGTGGTGTCCTCTGCCTCCACGTAGGTACTATGCCTTTGATGAGGCCTTTGTGCGGGAGGTCCTGGGCAAGAAGCTGTCCAAGGGCACCAAGAAAGACCTGGACGACATCAGCGCCAAAACAGGCATCACCCTCAAGAGCTGCCGGAGACAGGTGGGCACTGCATCCTCACCCCAACGCGACACTGCTCCTTCACTCCGTTCCTTTGGTCACTGCCCCAGCTCCATTCTCCTTTCCCACCCCTGACTGCGGCAGGGTCCCATACCCAGTCCCTTTCCCTTATTTTGCTCTTCCAAAGCATCTCCTACTCTCCTGCAGGAGCTACTCTTTCAGAAGCTCAGATCTGACCATAGTTTTCCCCTCCTCTTAAACTTGAATGGGCTCTCCCACTCCACCTGGATACTGGCCACACTCCTTGGCCTTGACCTTCATGCTCTTCTGTGATCTGGTCTCTGCCAGCCTTTCTCAGCTTATGTTTCTCTAGCCCCTGACTTTCTTTTTGCTCGTGCTACTCTTTGCTGGAGGGTACACTATTTTTGGTCTCATCTACCCCTCGAAATACAAAGCAGGGGGTTAGATTCCACCTCCACAAGGCTTTTTGGTGGCCCAGAAGGGAGAAGCAACCCTTCTGGGGGGGCCTATAATATGTTTTCTCTCTGTCTTTTGTTCTGTACAGCTTAGCATTTGCTCAATTTTCTTTACTTCCTGGACCTTAGCCAGGAGGGTCAGTTCCAGCATGAGCTCGTGAAGAACTGGAGAGCATGATGCTAAAATAGGGGGAATTGAGAGGTAGGAATGAGTAAACATTTATCTAGGGTAAGATGCTTGAATTGATAACAGGTATTAACCGTTGATCGTTCATTGAGGAATGCACAGGCTAAGTCAGTATCTGTCGACTGGTTAGATGGGTAGGTGAGGAATGATGTTCAGCATCAGTTTATCAGATAATAGCCTCTGACCAGTCCTCCCTCCTCCCCTGACTGTCCTACAGTTTGACAACTTTAAGCGAGTCTTCAAGGTGGTGGAGGAAATGCGGGGCTCCTTGGTGGATAACATTCAGCAACACTTCCTCCTGTCTGACCGGTTGGCCAGGTGAGGGGAACGGGCAAGGAGCCGGCCATCTCCCCTTCCTGCGTGTTCCCTCCTTGGGCCGTGAGGCAGGTCCACCTTCCCCACCCCAACCTACTTGGCCTCCTGGCTGTATTGGGCGATGGCTCTCCTACTTCTGGTCTGTGCTTTGGATCAGTCTGGCCATTTACCAGTGGGGCTGTCTGTCGTGAGATGTCACATGTGAAACCGGTGGAGCAGCCCCTGGGGCTTAGGAGGGGCTCAGTAAATGGGGCTTAGGAGGGGCTAAGGTCTCCCTCTGTTCCCCTTAGGAGATCTGGGCTGAAACCTTCTCTGTACACAGACGGGAGGCCCAGAGAGAAGTGGCTTGAAGCACATCACATAGTGAGCTGGGGCAGAGACAGGCCAGAAGTCAGATGCCTGGCCAATGTCATAGGTGGGAGCTGCTCGCTAAAAAGGAATCTGAAACCCTGACCAGCCGACTCTCCCATCCTTGCAGGGACTATGCAGCCATCGTTTTCTTTGCCAACAACCGCTTCGAGACAGGGAAGAAAAAACTGCAGTATCTGAGCTTTGGTGACTTTGCCTACTGTGCTGAGCTCATGATCCAGAACTGGACCCTCGGAGCGGTCGGTGAGGCCTCCCACGCACCCCGGTGCCCAGATGCTTCCCCGCCCTCTCAGGGCCTGCTTCCCCACCAGCAGTTTCTCCTGCAGTCCCCAGTTTCCAAAGTCCTTTCTTCAGTGCCCCCACTGCAGCCACCGCCGCTCATGGCCCCACGTCCCCTTGCACAGCTCATCTGCAGGCAGAGGGCTTGTCACTTGTTTCTGGGCAAGTAACTCCGCCTCTCTGACCCTTTCTTTTCTATCTCAGGGAGCGGACAGAGGTGGTGGGTGTGGAAGGCTCTGGATATCACTGGAGGGCTTTTCACCCCCACCCCAATTCCCTTGCTGGGCCTCCCCTAGACTCCCAGGTGGATGACATGGATGTGGATCTAGACAAGGAGTTTCTCCAGGACTTGAAGGAGCTCAAAGTACTTGTGGCTGACAAGGACCTTCTGGACCTGCACAAGAGGTGACCCTGGGGTGTCCTCAGGCCGGGGCGCGAGCAGAGCCCCAGGCACCTCTGGGCTTACCCTGTCTCCCTGCAGCCTGGTGTCTACTGCCCTTCGGGGAAAGCTTGGTGTCTTCTCTGAGATGGAAGCCAACTTCAAGGTCTGTGGCCCAATCCAGCCTCTGTCCCTTGGGTGTCTTCAGCCTCACTGCACTGTCCCCACTGGGCAGCTCTGCTCATGCTGGAGTTTTAGCAGCAGGTAGCCCTGCTGCTCCTTCTCCCCACCTCGGGCAGGGGCGAGCACATTGGGGAGTTATTTGATTGAGGGAGGGGGATAGATTTGGGGAGGGGCCTGCCCCTCCCGCAGCCTGTGGGCTCAGCCTCCAGCCTCTGGGACAGAAGGCAGAACTCCCAGGCTCTCTGCCCCACAGAACCTGTCCCGAGGGCTGGTGAATGTGGCTGCCAAGCTGACCCACAATAAGGACGTGAGAGACCTGTTTGTGGACCTTGTGGAGAAGGTGAGTTGTCCTACCTGCCACCCTCTGATCCCCAACCTGGCCTATCCCTGGGCTGCACCGGTGCTAGATGTTTCCTTGGGCCCACAGTTCGTGGAACCCTGCCGTTCTGACCACTGGCCACTGAGTGATGTGCGGCTCTTCCTGAATCAGTATTCGGCATCCGTCCACTCCTTGGATGGTTTCCGGTGAGAGACCCCAGGCTTCCTTTCCAGCTTGCCCTTGCTGTAGGCAGCCTCCTGCCAGGGCCTAGCGCTCCTGCAGACTTCGGGTTCTCTCTTCTGCCCTAGGGGTGGAAGTCTCTCTGTCGGTCACCTCTCTTAGAGACTGTGACCTGACCTTGGGTAGGCTCCTGAAACTCTCCACGCCTCAGCTTTCCCTGTAGAACAGGAGGCTGATGATGATATTGAGCATAAGAGCAGGGTGAGGAGTGAGGAAGCGCTTGGGTGTATGAAGCTCTTGGAGTAGCGTCCGTGGTGGGGATTCAGGCAGTCGCCACTGTCACTGTTTCCACTGCAGGCACCAGGCCCTCTGGGACCGCTACATGGGCACCCTCCGTGGCTGCCTCCTGCGCCTCTATCATGACTGAGGTCCCCTCCCGCCGCCCTGCCCACACTGACAATAAAGCTGCTGCGACTTTGGAGGAGCCCGTGCACGGGACTGCGCAAGAGCGCACGCATCTGTCTCTGAGCATCCTGGTGACCATGCATAGGGATGTGTGTGAGCCTAGGATGTCCCAGAATGTGGGGTGTCCGTGCTCTCCCCACCCGCCCCAGCTGAGTTCACGTGCAAGGCAGGTAGCTCGCTTGGTTTATTCAAGCCACAGCAAGATTAGGAAGATGGGCGAAAACCTTGGGTTGCGCCAGTGAGGAGGGAGCAGGCACAGCGGGAGAGGGCTGAGGCTCGGCCGCACAGGCTCAGTGAGGGCAGGATACCAGGCGCCTCTTCCCGGATTGGTCCACACGGGCTGTGAGCGGGTACTTGGTGATGCCGCACGTGTTACTCCCGCGGTGCAGCCGGAAGTAGCCCTGGGAAGTCAAGGGGACATCAGGGCCAGAAGGTGGGGAGAGGCCTCTCCTGCCCTGTCCCCTCAGGTAGGTCACACTCACCTCCTCACCCCATTCCGCACCCCAGGAGTTCTTCAAGATCCAGTACGGGATTGGGCGGCGAGGATGAGGCTGGGATGAGCCTCCCTCTGCCCGCCTCCCTGCCACTGACTTGCTCTTCCCGAAACCCACAAGCAGGACAGAATGGTCCACAAGCCGGGGGTCACAAGTGGCAGGCGTGGCCTTGATCACACCCTTCTGATATTGCTGCAAGGCAGAGGGGCAAAGTCGGAGGCCACCTCCCCTAGATGGCCCTCCCCCCATTCCCAACCCTCTCCCACCTGCAGTGGCTTCATGTTGATGGTCACGGTGATGGGGCCATGGGTGGCCAGGTACTGGGCGATCGCTGGGGGGGTACAAGGTGCCATTAGGCCCTGCTTCCTCTGCGCCCCCTGCTCTTGGCTCATGGTTCTACCCCCGCCACCTCCCACCTGTCTGTGCCCCCATCTCTGTATCTCACTGAGTCTTTTTGCCTCTATCCTGGTCTGTCTGTCTGTCCCTGTCATCCTGCCCACGGCCCCCCTCTGCCCGCACTCTGCTCGTTATCCTGCAGCATGATGAAGTCCTGAATCCAGGCCACCTTCTCATACTTCTTAGCCAGGCACTTGTGGGGTTTGGCGTTCTGCCGGAATGGGTAGTCCTTTTCGCTGGCCAACCCACCTGGAGATACGCAAGGCCAAAGCAGAGGCTCAGCCCCTGAACAAACATCCCTCCCCCGCCAGCCCCACCCCCACCCCCACCCCCAGAGAGGCAGGGCACTCACTGTTGTTGAGGACAGTTATGTATGCGTCCCAGACAAAGCCACCCTTGCAGCCATCCCCACAGCGGCCGCAGTCGAGCAGCTCTGGCACAAAAATGGACCGTGTGGGCCCACTGCACCCCACACTCCCCTCTTCCCCACCACATGCCCCCCTCTCTCAGCCATACCCTGCACAGAGACTTGCACAGACCGGTTGTATCTGATGCCCCACAGGG
>PITA01034084.1:0-12028 GCA_004023965.1 Spilogale gracilis | reverse complement strand
GTCTGCGTCCCTGTCCATGTCCGTGTATGTGTGCATGCATGCGTGTGTGCGCTGTCCGTGCACTTTATCATGTGTCATCTACCTCTGTCTCTACCTACCGCTCATCCCTCTGTCTGGCTCTGTGCTCACCAGTTAATACCAGGTGGGTTCCATCTGGACACAGGTTCAGCCCGGTCGTGTATTAGCTCACTGGAAGCGCCTTCCAGAAATCAAGTCCTCTCCGTGGTCCAATAGAGGAAGGTAGAGCTAGGCCCGCGCTCCCATCCCCAACTTCCTTCCTGTGCGACCACAGACATGAGCCCTCGGGGCTTTCCTGCTCACTTCCTGACCTGCAGGGCCCCGTCTTACCACCCAGGACGCGGACAGCACAGGCCGCCAGAGACTGGCCATGTCCCGCATCCCCACGCGCTTGCTGGGCCTTGGTGAGTGGGGAAGACAGGGGCACAGCCTGGGAGACTCCAGGGGGTCCAGGCCTGCCTCAGTTGGCCTCCATCTGGGCCTGCGGGGCCCCTAGGGAGGACTCTCCCTGCAGGACCTGCCGCTCTGTGTCCGGGGCCTCAGCCAGCCTTGCAGGGACCAGAGCCTGTGACGTGCATCCCAGATGCCGGGCTGTGGCTAGCCAGATGGAAGCAAGCAGGTGCCTGGCTGGGATCACCTGGGAATGGTCTGGAACCTGCTCCAGGAGAAGGAGGCTCTCTCGGGGAGTTCCTGTTGACGGAGGGTGGTTTGGGGGCCGGCAGCACCCTGACCCCCTCCCCCCGGGAAGGGACCCACGTGGCCGGCATGTTTCTCACAGGGGGCTTCTCTTGCAGCGCTCTGCCTGGGCCACGTGATCCACACGCAGCAGGGTGAGTCCTGTCTACATGCTTCCTGATCCTCTCCCCCAAGGGCAGCCCTGGACGGGAGTCGGGTTCCTTCTGGGAGGGACCCGAACCCCAAGGTACACAAATGCCTGCTCTCCTCAGTCCTCCCCTCACAGCTGCAAATCCCTGAAGGCTTCAAGTCCCTCAGAACCCACAGACAGGGATTCACGCCCACCTGACCTGATCCCTGGCCTCCCTCTCCCCATTCTCTGGGCCATCAGCCAGGACCAGAGAACACATAGTCATCCTTGATTCTCCCTGAGCTCACCCCACGTTCAGATTTCGTGGGTCCTGCCTGCATGTCTCAGGTCAGCCCACACCTCCTGTGGGCTCCATCCACGCTAGATTCTCCCATCCTCCTAGTCCTCCCATCCTCACCATCCTACCATCCCTACCTCCCTGGAAACATAGGGTCCTCCTGGGGCTACTTCACATCTCTCGTCTCTTCCTACTGGCTCTCCATCCTTCTCTCTCTTCCTGCAGGTAGATTTAGAAAACACATATGACGGTTTTACCTCCCAGCCTGCATCCTTCAAGAGCTGAACCAGCCCACATGGGATCCCTAACAAAGTCTCTCATCTGTCCCCATCTATCTCTAGCCATGCCCACCCTATTCTGTCTGGCTCTCTTATCTCCAGACACTCTGTTCTCTTTCTGTGTCTCAGACATGCCACACTCTGCATGCAAGACCCACGCCTAGATAGGGTGTCCACCTCCAGCACCAGGCTCCCTTACCTACTCAGTGAGGTAATTCCTGCTCCTCTCTCAGACATCTTGTCCTCATCTGACATCACGGAAGGGTCTCTGTGTAGTGCAGGGACCCTGTCATGGGTCTGCCTGGTGTCCACGCCTTTCTCCTCATGCCATGTCACCTCCCCAAACTGCTGCACCTGACAGAGAGCATTTTGGCAGTCTGTTTCTCTCTCACAGAAATGCATTCTCTGTGGAGTCTGGCCAGCAGTCCCGTGATGGCCCCAGCAGGTTACCAGGCCTGCAGGCTCCCTTCCCTGCTCCACGGAGTCAGTGCATGGCCACTAGCACTAGGGTCACCTCTTGATGCAAGAGGGATGCCAGAGCTCCAGCCATTGCATGTGCTTGCAGAGTGAAGGCAGAGATAAGGAAAAAGCTTAACTGCTACCCTTTAAGCTGCTGTCCTGAGAATCCCACCAACAAGTCTCCTCCTTGTCATTTCACAGACACGGTCACAGGGCTGCACAGAGCAGTCTGGGATTCCCGGTGTTGTCTTTTGTTCCCTGAGGCTAACCAGTGATGCTCTGTTGAACAAGGATGGTGAGCCGAGATGTTGTAGGGCAGGAGCCATCTGCATGAATTCCCTCCCCCATCACAGGGAAGGACAGGCTGTTTCCATAGAATGGACCCTGAGAGCCCGCTCTGCTTCCCTCCTAGATGTCCTGCCCAGACCCTCCATCTGGGCAGAGCCAGGCCCTGTGATCCCCTGGGGGCAGCCCATGACCATCGTGTGTGAGGGACCCACTGGGGTTGAGACATTCCACCTGCAGAAGGAGGGAAGACACCCCTATCAAGGTGTGAGGAAACCACGGCATGAGACCCAGGCCAGATTCCCCGTCCCCGTGGCGAGTGAAGACACTGCTGGGCTCTATTACTGCTTCTATTTTAATGGTGTCCACTGGTCTGAACCCAGTGAGCAACTGCAGCTGGAGGTGACAGGTGAGGATGACTGTGCTGTGCCTTCAGGTTGGCCCTGAGCTCCCTGGACCTTGCCACCTGCTCTATCCTCTGCTCCCAGGCTCCCCTGCCCTCCTGCCCCCCCCCAAGCCCTCTGCTTCCTTTCTCCCTCGGTACACATGTCCCCCTGCCTTCCAACTGGCATAGGTCTTGGAGCCCTGGTCTCATCTGGACCCCATGGGTGGTTCAGGGAGGGCACGGAGCTGGCCCTGCGGACTGGGTGGGAGTGGGTTTCTGGAGACTGGGTGTGCAACAGACCCCTTTTGTGATAATGTGTTCCTTTTCACTCAGGATGGTGTGAAACTGTCCTTTCCAGGGGGCCAGGGTCTGCAGGGCATGTGGCCCCTGTCCTGGGGTCCATCCTCCACTGTGCAAGTCACATGGTTCACAGGATTCCTGACCAGGCTGGACAGTAGTTTGGGGGAGTGCTTGGGATGAGCTAACCCTGCCCCTCTGTGAGGTCAACTCTGGTGACATGCTGGCATCAGGGTGTACTAGGGACAGTTGGACCCCCCCCAAGGAGGGATGGCTGGGGATGGAGGCAAGGAAAGGGAGTTCTTCCTTAAAGCCCTGTGTTTTCTGTCCTGATTCTCTTTGTTCTGCTGTGACCTAGGGGGGAAGGAGCTTCGGTCTCTGTGGTCCTGGGCTGGGCTGGGTCTCATCCACCTGGGAGTGACTCTCTGGTCCTTGTGCTTCCAGCCCCTGCTTCCCAGAATTACACAGTGGAGAACTGGGTCTGCATGAGCCTGGCCAGTGTGGTCTTGTTGATCCTGGTGGTGATTCTGGCAGAAGCTTGGCACAGCCAGAGCATGTCCCAACACAGACCGCAGGGACAGAGACCAGAGGGCACCCAGCAGAGTGGAGACCCAGGGCTCTGAGGCGTAGGCTGGAGCCCAAGAAGATCCAGCGACCCCCTTCTGCTGTGTTGGGCAGTGCAGAGGTGCAGCAGCGATGGGCGTGACTGTGCACCTGCCTCTCCACCCCTTTTCCATCTGTGTGTCCCAGCTTAGCCTGCAGGCCTGATACCCATAATCACACCACCACTCCCCCTGCTTCCTGGGTGCCCCTCCTCTCAGGGTGCTCTGACAGTCTCCCTGTCCCTCCAGCCTCTGCCTCTCTCTTCCTCTTCCTCCTCTTCCCACCCAATTCAGAGGCCCCTTGAGGCTCAGCTCAGGCCACTCCTCAGTGCTCACACCTCTCCCTTTGGTGACGTCAGCATCTTCGGGCTTCCCCTTCACATTTCAGTGGAGGACTCCACAGTGGAGTTTCCTGCTTCCCTCTCCCTCCTCCTGGAGCCCCGCATCCTGGCTGCCTTCTGGGAGCCAGGAACCTGCTGCTCCAGGCCCCAGGTGCTCTCGGACACCTGTCAACTGCCTTACTCTGGAGGCCCCCAACTCTACCTGTCCTGGGTCCCCACACATCCCGTCTCTCCTCTTCCCAAATGGTCTCTGCCTTGCTTCCTCTGCGGTCAGTTCCTGAGCCCCACAGTGTTGGATCGGGAGTCCAGGGAAGGAAATGACAATCAAAACCATGCTGCCCTAACCCCACACACTCATTAGGATGGATTTTATAGATCTCAGCCTGTTTACGGAAAAGTCACAAGTGTTGGGAGGAAGTAGAGATATTGGAACCTCTGTGCACCGTTGGGAGGGTGTGTAAATCGGTGTGTCATTTCCTCGGAAACTAAACAGAATCTCCCTGTGACTCAGCAGTCCCAGCTCTGGAGGCCCAGCTTGGGGGGACGGAGGCAGAGACCCAAAGCTGTGCACAGTCACGTCCATACCAGCACTACCCACACTGGCCAGGGCAGCCAGCGTCGGGTACCAAGTAAGCACTCCACTGGCCAGTGTGGGCTTTGAAGTTGGAGGAAGGGGGCCCGTGTCCAGGAAGGAGTGGGTCCCTGCAGACACCCTCTTGCAAGCCCAGTGAGACCGTGGCAGACCTAGGACCCCCAAAATGGAATACGTGTAATAAACCTGATGCTTTTCCCCCCAGTCTGTGCTTGTTCATTGTGGCCAACACGGAACCTTGGACCCCTTGTGTCTGACCCTGTTCTCAGTTTGTTCCCAGCTTTCTGGAAACGGATTCCAGAACCCACCTTTCCTTGTCAGTGTCCTGACCTTAGCCATGGACGTGTCATCCCAAACCTGGAAACACCCATGCCCAAAGCCCAGCCTGACCATGTTCCAGAGGCCCAGGCTTTGTGTCCCTGGCGCTGCAGTGGCAGATGGGCATCCCCAGAGCTTGACCCACTATCTCTGACTTTCCAACCCCTGCTCCTAATAAATTCATGTCATTTTTTTCCCGATTTGCCCTGTGGCTCTGGTGTTGATGGGATGTAAGCTTCTCTTCACTTTTATTTGTGTTTATTCACATCAGAGTGATTTTCCTGTATCTTACGGTATAACTGTGTCTTGGGGTGTATAGCACATTCGTAGGTTTCAAACACTAAAACCCCATGAAATGGTGTGTTCAGAGATGATCCACCTCGTCGGTCCCCATCACTGGTTGAGATTAAAACTGTCACTTTTACGAGTGCCTGGGTGGCTCAGTGGGTTAAAGCCTCTGCCTTCAGTGCAGGTCATGATCTCAGGATCCTGGGATAGAGGCCCGTGTCGGGCTCTCTGCTCAGCACTGAGCCTGTTTCCTCCTCTCTCTCTGCCTGCCTCTCTGCCTACTTGTGATCTCTCTCTCTCTGTCAAATAAATAAATAAAATCTTAAAAAAAACTCTGTCACTTTTATGATTAGAGTTGTCTTCCTTTGGAAAAAATTCTAAGTCTACTTTAGAATGCAGTTGGAGGGATCTTAATACTCCAGTCTTCACTCTTCACTTTTTAAATTCTTATTAATTTTCATTTTTTCCCATAACCCAGCCCCCCATCACTCCCCTCCCCAGCAACCCTCAGTTTGTTTCCTGAGATTAAGAGTCTTTTATGGATTGTCTCCCTCCCTGGTCCCATTTTCATTTTTATTCCCCTCCCTATCCCCTGATGACCCCCTGTCCTGCCTCTCAAATTCCTTGTATCAGAGAGGTCATATGATGATTCTCTTTCTCTGACTGACTTATTTCACTCAGCACAATATACCCTCCAGTTCCATCCTTGTCATTGCAAATGGCAAGATTTCATTCTTTTTGATGGCTGTGTAGTATCCATTGTATATATAAACTACATCTTTATCCATTCATCTGTTGATGGACATCTAGGTTCTTTCCATAGTTTGGCTACTGTGGATATTGCTGCTATAACATTGGGGTGCATGTGCACCTTTGGATCACTACATTTATATCTTTAGGGTAAATTCCCAGTAGTGTGATTCCTGGGTCGTAGGGTAGCTCTATTTTCAACTTTTTGAGGAATCTCCATACTGTTTTCTAGAGTGGCTTCACCAGCTTGCATTCCCACCAACAGTGTAGGAGGTTCCCCTTTCCCCGCATCTTCACCAACATCTGTCGTTTCCCGACTTAATTTTAGCCATTCTGAGTGGTGTAACGTAGTATCTCACTGTGGTTTCAATTTATATTTCCCTGATGCTGAGGGATGTTGAGAACTTTCTTATGTGTGTGTTGGTCATTTGGATGTCTTCTTTGGAGAAATGTCTATTTATGTCTTCTGCCCATTTCTTGATGGGGTTATTTGTTCTTTGGGTGTCGAGTTTGATAGGTTCTTTATAGATTTTGGATACTAGCCCTTTATTTGATATGTCATTTGCAAATATCTTCTCCCATTCTGTCCATTGTCTTTTGGTTTTGTTGACTGTTTCTTTTGTGGTGCAAAAGCTTTTGATCTTAATGAAGTTCCAATAGTTCAGTTTTTCCCTTGCTTCCCTTGCCTTTGGCAATGTTTCTAGGAAGAAGTTGCTGTGGCTGAGGTTGGAGAGGTTGCTGCTTGTGTTCTCCTCAAAAATTTGGATAGATTCATGTCTCATGTTGAGGTTCTTCATGCATTTGAGTCTATTTTCATGTGTGGTGAGTGGAAATGGTCCAGCTTCATTCTTCTGCATGTGGCTGTCCAATTTTCCCAACACCATTTGTGGAAAAGACTGTCTTTTTTCCATTGGACATTCTTTCCTGCTTCATCAAATATTAGTTGACCATAGAGTTGAGGGTCCATTTCTGGGTTCCACTGATCTATGTGTCTGGTTTTGTGCCAATACCATACTGGCTTGATGATTACAGCTTTGTAATAGAGCTTGAAGTCTGGAATTGTGATGCCGCTGAACTTGGTTTTCTTTTTCAACATTCCTCTGACAATTATTTTCTGCTTTTATATAAATTTTAGGATTATTTGTTCCATTTCTTTGAAAAACACTGATGGTATTTTGATAGGGATTGCATTACATGTGTAGATTGCTTTAGGTAGCATAGACATTTTCACAATATTTGTTCTTTCAATCCATGAGCTTGGAACGTTTTTTCCACTTCTTTGTGTCTTCCTCAATTTCTTTCATGAGTACTTTATAGTTTTCTAAGTACAGAATCTTTGCCTCTTTGATTAGGTTTATTCCTAGGTATCTTATGGTTTTGGATGCAGTTGTAAATGGGATCAACTCCTTAATTTCTCTTTCTTCTGTCTTGCTGTTGGTGTATAGAAATGCAACTGATTTATGAGCATTGATTTTACATCCTGACACTTTACTGAATTCCTGTATGAGTTCTAACAGTTTTGGAGTGGAGTCTGGGTTTTCCACATAAAGTAACATATCATTTGCAAAGAGTGAGAGTTTGACTTCTTCTTTGCCAATTTGGATGCCTTTTATTTCTTTTTGTTGTCTGATTGCTGAGGCTAGGACTTCTAATACTATGTTGAATAGCAGTGGTGAGAGTGGACAGCCCTGTCATGTTCTGACCTTAGGAGAAAAGCTCTCAGTTTTTCCCCATTGAGAATGATATTCACTGTGGGTTTTTCATAGATGGTTTTTATGATATTGAGTTGTGTACCCTCTATTCCTACACCGTGAATAGTTTTGATCAAGAAAGGATGCTGCTGTCCTTTGTCAAATGCTTTTTTAGCACCTATTGAGAGGATCATATGGTTCTTGTTCTTTCTTTTATTAATGTACTGTATCACATTGATGGATTTGCAGATGTTGAACCAACCTTGCAGCACAGAAGTAGATCCCACTTGGTTGTGGTGAATAATCTTTTTAATATACTGTTGGATCCTATTTGCTAGTATTTTGGTGAGAATTTTTGCATCCATGTTCATCAAGGAAATTGGTCTGTAATTCTCCTTTTTGATGGAATCTTTGTACGCTTTGGGATTAAGGTAATGCTGGCCTCATGAAATGAGTTTGGAAATTTTCCTTCCATTTCTATTTTTTGGAACAGTTTCAGGATAATAGGTATTAATTATTTTTTAAATGTTTGGTAGAATTCCCCTGGAAAGCTGTCTGACCCTGGACTCTTGTTTTTTGGGAGGTTTTAAATGACTGCTTCAATCTCCTTCCTGGTTATGGGTCTTTTCAGGTTTTCTATTTCTTCCTGGTTCAATTTTGGTAGTTTATATGTCTCTAGGAATGCATCCATTTCTTCCAGATTGTAAAATTTGTTGGTGTATAGTTGCTCATAATATGTTCTTATAATTATTTGTATTTCTTCTCCTCTTTCATTCATGATTTTATTAATTTGGGTCTTTTATCTTCTTTTTGATAAGTCTGGCCAGGGGTTTATCAATCTTGTTAATTCTTTCAAAGAACCAGCTCCTAGTTTTGTTGATTTGTTCTACTGTTCTTTTGGTTTCTATTTCATTGATTTCTGCTCTGATCTTTATTGTTTCTCTGCTCCTACTGCATTTAAGCTTTCTTTGCTATTCTTTCTTCAGCTGCTTTAGGTGTAGGGTTAGGTTGTGTGCTTGAGACCTTTCTTGTTTCTTGAGAAAGGCTTGGATTGCTTTATACTTCCCTCTCAGGATTGCTTTTGCTTGTCCCAAAGATTTTGAAAAGTTGTGTTTTCATTGTCATTTGCTTCCATGAATTTTTTTTACTTCTTTAATTTCCTGGTTGAACCATTCATTCTTTAGTAGGATACTCTTTAGCCTCCATGTATTTGAGTTCTTTCCAACTTTCCTCTTGTGATTAAGTTCTAGTTTCAAAGCACTGTGGTCTGAAAATATGCAGGGAATCATCCCAATCTTCTGGTACCAGTTGAGACCTGAATTGTGACCCAGGATGTGATCTATTCTGGAGAATGTTCCATGTGTACTAGGGAAGAATGTGTATTCTGTTGCTTTGGGATGGAATGTTCTGAATATATCTGTGATGTCCATCTGGTCCAGAGTGTCATTTAAACCTTTATATCCTTGCTGATCTTTTGCTTAGATGATCTGTCCATTTCAGTGAGGGGGGTGTTTAAGTCCCCTACAATTATTGTATTATTGTCCATGTGTTTCTTTGATTTAGTTATTAATTGGTTTATAGAATTGACTGCTCCCATGTTAGGGCCATAGATATCTAAAATTGTTAGATCTTCTAGTTGGACAGACCTTTAGGTATGATATAATGTCCTTCCTCATCTCTTATTATAGTCTTTGGCTTAAAATCTATTTGTCTGAAAGAAGGATTGCCACCCCAGCTTTCTTTTGATGTCCATTAGCATGGTAAATAGTTTTCCACCTCCTCACTTTCAATTTGGAGGTACCTTTGGGTCTAAAATGAGTTTCTTGGAGACAGCATATTGATGGGTCTTGTTTTTTTTTTTAATCCATTCTGATACTCTATGTCTTTTGATTGGGACATTTAGCCCATTTACATTCAGGGTAACTACTGAAAGATATGAATTGAGTGCCATTGTATTGTCTATAAGGTGACTGTTACTGTATATTGTCTTTCTTCCTTTCTGACCTGTTACTTTTAGACTCTTTCTTTGCTTGAGGACCCATTTCAATATTTCCTGTGGGATTGGTTTGGTGTTTGCAAATTATTCTGGTTTTTGCTTGTTCTGGAAGGTTTTTATCTCTCTTTATATTTCCAATGACATCTTAGGTGGATATAGTATTCTTGGCTACATATTTTTCTCATTTAGTACTCTCGAATATATCATGCCAGTCCTTTCTGACCTGCCAGGTCTCTGTGGATAGGTCTGCTGCCAATCTAATATTACTGGCATTGTAGGTTACAGACCTCTTCTCCCAAGCTGCTTTCAGGATTTTCTCTTTGTCATTGAGACTTGTAAGTTTTACTATTAAATGACGTGTATGAACCTATTTTTATTTATTTTAAGGGGGATTCTCTGTGCTTCCTGGATTTTGATGCTTCTTCCCTTCACCAAATTAGGGAAATTCTCTGCTATAATTTGCTCCAATATATCTTCTGCCTCTGTCTCTCTTTCTTCTTCTTCTGGGATCCCCATTGTTCTGATATTTTTTCATCTTACGGTATCACTTATCTCTCGAATTCTCCCCTCATGGTCCAGTAGTTGTTTGTCTCTCTTTTTCTCAGCTTCTTTATTTTCCATCATTTGGTCTTCTATATCACTGATTCTCTCTTCTGCCTTATTTATCCTAGCAGTTAGAACCTCTATTTTTGATTGCACCTCACTAATAGCTTTTTTGAAAATTTCAACTTGGTTAGATTTTAGTTCTTTTATTTCTCCATAAAGGGATTCTCTAATATTCCCATGATTTTTTTGAGCCCAGCTAGCACCTTGATAATCGTCATTCTGAACTCTAGTTCTGACATATTCCTAATGTCCCTATTGATTAAGTCCCTAGCCATCAGTACTGCCTCTTGGTTTTTTTTGAGGTGAGTTTTTCTGCTTTGTCATTTTATCCAGATAAGTAGATAAATGTGAGAACAAAATACTAAAAGGGTACTGATGACCCCAGAAAAATATATACTAGTCAAATCAGAAGAGACCCAAAACAGGGGGGAGAAGAAAGGAAAAAAAAATCTCTATCTCGATCTATATGTATCTCTCTCTCTCAGTATTTTATACTGGTAAATAGAACAGAGCCACACACTTGATTTTGGGTATATTTTGGTCTGATAGAAGACACTGCCTCCCAAAAAATTTTAAAGAAAGAAAAACTTATATATGTACAAAAATAAAGGTACACATGATGAAGGAATGGGATATGACTGTAAAGATGAAAATTTTAAAAGATTCTAAAAAAGGAATTGATAGGATAAGAAGTTTGTGGAAAAAAGAAAAAAGAGAACTAAATAAGAAAAGAGGAAAGAATGTGATGAGGCTGGAGACTAGAACAAAGCCATGCACTGGATTTAGGGTATATTTTTATCTATTAGAAGAAACTGTATCCCAAAGTTTAAAGAAAGAAAAACCTATATGTATAAAAAACAAGCTTAAATGCAATGAAGGGATAGAATATGACTAAAACAATGAACATTTTAAAACATTTGTTTTCGTTTTTCTTAAGATTTTATTTATTTGACAGAGAGAAACACAGCCAGAGAGGGAACACAAGCAGGGGGAGTGAGAGAGGGAGAAGCAGGCTTCTTGCTGAGCAGAGAGCCTGATGTGGGACTCGATCCCGGGTCTCTGGGGATCATGATCTGAGCCAAAGGCAATTACCTAACCAACTGAGCTACCCAGGCTTCCCTAAAATATTGTTTTTAAAAAAGGTTTTGATAAGATAAAATAGTTTTTAAAAAGTTAAAATAGGGAAGAGAAGAAAATTAGAAAAATAGAATAAGAAAAAATAAAATTAAAAAAATTTAACTTTGAAAGACTAACGAATCATGGGGGGAAAGCCATGAATTCTATGTGATGCATTCCCTTGAATTTCCACAGTTCTCATTGATCCGTGAACTTGGTCTTGGCTGGATGTTCTCCCTGATCTTCGGGGGAGGGGCCTGTTGTATTGATTCTCAGGTGTCTTTGCCTGAGGGGGCACTGCCCCACCCTTGCCAGTGGCCAGGCTAAGCAATCTGCGCAGGTTTGCTCTCAAGAGCTTTTGTTCCCTGAGCGCTTTCCGTACTGCTTTGGAGGCAGAGAATGAAGATGGCGACCTCCCGGTCTCCGGCCCAGAGTAGCCAAGAGCTCGGGGTCCGCTCCTCAGTGTGCCCCTCAAAAAAGCAGTCAGTCATGCCTGTCTCTCTAGTCTCCGGCCGCGCTCCGTGTCACCCAGCCTATGACGGAGCGTTTCTGTCTCTGGACCATGAGCTGCGTGTGGAGTCTTCAAAACCAGGAGATTTCTGCAGTGTGTTCCCACGCCGCCTCTCCTGGTGGAGGAAGGAGGGGGTCTCCCCGGATCTGCTACCTGTGGGAACCCTCTGGAAGAGCCATGGCCCGCTGTTTCTTGGATCATGGTTTAAGGTAAGCCTGAGCTGAGAGCCCCCTCCTTGGCTCCGTCTATGCAGCCGGCTTCCCTGATCTGATACTTGGGAGCTCCGCCCTGCCCTGCTCAGGCACCCCGGGTCCTTCTGTGAACCCACAGGTCCTGAGACCACACTGTCCCAGCGAGACCACACTGTCCCAGCTTCACCCTCCCCCCCCCCC